>JAADVR010000502.1:0-25243 GCA_023335855.1 Pythium scleroteichum | reverse complement strand
GCGCGGGCCGACGTCGATGTAGTGGATGGAGATGTCGTCGGCCACTTGGGCGAACTTGTGCTCGTACTCGGTCGCCATTCGGGGGCCGCTTGCGGGTGGGTGGGTGGGTGTGGCGGAGGAACTTGGAGATTGGCAGAGAACCGAAGCGGTGGCAGCGGGCCCATCGGGAGATGATCACGCGCAGCAAAGATCTGGCGACGTGTCCGTTTTGTCTTCCATGGTCATCAACTGGTGCGGGTCTTGGATCACTGACCTGGGTATCTCGATCTGATGGACGCCATCGCTTTTCGCAGGTGTTATGACGTCTGGGCTGAATACGTCTGAGTCGACTCAGAGTCTGAGGATGTCTTATTGATCGTTCAACATTTTTTTGCAACTTGCCAATAATTATTGTATTGGACTTGCAGCCCTTCGAGATCACACCGTTACGTACGTCGCTCGGTGTGCGCATATCGCATCGACAGCCTGTCGATACGGTTTGAGCCGTCATATATGTACTGGTAGTGGCATCCATAGCAAGTTCTCTTGTGATGGGTTGGGAAGAATGCCAGGGACCGCATGGGATGGTCATCATCCTTGTCGAGGGTCACAGATGTCACTTCATGTCTGACGCTTCCCTGCAAACAGACCCAGCGCTGCTGGACAGTAATACATGTAACCTTACAAGCCTGAGGTGACTGCCTTGCGCCAACCGTCGCTGTATCGTGAGAGGGGGCAGTCTGGACGCAACGTGGACTTGACTACATTGACTGTATTGAGATGCGATATGATCACCATCCATCTGGCATCCACGAAGCATCACCCTCATGTAGCCGTCTATACAAAAAGCAAGAACTCAACCTCCATCGTGCTGATCCCGGAACCCCAGCTGGTTCTCGGGCCTGGTCATGCGTCCTACAAGACGGACACAAGCAGGACTCTACACTGTAATACTGTAGCTTGCGTCTGCTTCTAAACAGACGCATGCTGGGAGCGGTTTTCCGTGCATACCACATGGATCAGCAGAACGCGCGAGCCAGACCCAGCAGAGATGCCCCCGCTCAGACTATGAGCAGGATGCCAACTCAAGCGATGGCGGTCTGCCTTGTCGCGGTCTCATCATTCTCCAACTCCCTCGCTTCCCCACATTCGCCATGAAGACCACCTCCACCCTGATGCTCTTGGCCGCCTCGGCCCTCTATTTCGCTGGCGTTGAAGGCCACGGCCACATGACCTCGCCCACGATCCGCCCAATCACAGCCAAGTACCGCGCCGACTGCCTTTTTGGCCTTAAGGGTGCGGGTGACGACGAGCTCCAGTTGGCGCCGCTGGAGAACCTGAGAGCCCGTGGCCAGGCAGACCAACCAGCTTCGCCGACCTTCGACATAATGAACGGCTGCCGTGGGATCAACTACGAGGCTGGCGGCCCGACGACCGCAGTCAAGCCAGGAGAGAATGTCACTGTCAAGTGGACGATCCAGGCGCCGCACTTAGGCAGGATGGAGGTGCGCATTGTCAAGCCGTCCAAGGACTCCGTGGGCAAGATCACCTACAAGCAGGATGGCGCGGCTCTTAAACGCATCGAGAACTTCGCGGCGGCGGGAGGTGACGGCTCTACGACCGTGACACTTCCGTCGACCCTCTCGGGCTGTGACACAGCGGGAAACTGCGGGTTTCAGTTCTACTGGCACTCGAACATCGCCAACCAGACGTACGTCACGTGCGCCGACATTGTCACCTCGGGCGGTGGCAGCAGCGGATCGACACCTTCTGCTGCAACTCCAGCCTCGGGCAGCGACAGTGGAAACTCTACGCCGGTTACCACTCCAGCTCCTGCACCGACATCGTCAGACTCGGTTGGCTCGGACGCCACACCGGCCCTAGCACCGACGAAGAAGTCGTGCACGAAGCGCATGCGTCGCCACTAGAGACGCGGCACCCAAGTGTCTTGCTCTCTCGCTAGAGTGATATAGTAGTGTCATATTTTATCTGTCGATTACGAGTATGGGACACAGCCACGACTTCTGTCACAAAGCTGCAGCTAGAACAATATGACTGGACCTGCTCCTTGCAATACTGTAGTGTTGGTGACTCCATTTCTATCTTTGCATTACCGAGGCGAGCAATGTCGCGCCCATAACGTATTGTTGGCGCCGTGCTTCTCGCTGCACAGCGCGTACACTGCTCTCCAAACGACGGACGTCTGGAGACACGTACTGGCGCCCGTCTCGTGGAGTCGAATCGAGGTCGAGTCGTGCGGGTTGCTGTGTTTGGTGAAGTTGGCGGAGTTGTTGGCGCATGTCGGTGGTGGCGTGAGGTGCCCTGGCTTGGGACTTGAAGTCTTGGGTCATTGAGTACGACACACTGAGCTTCTTGTGAAATGGACTGAATCTCGATCTTTCTGACGGCCAAAAGAGACAGGATTTGGAACGAGGCGGGGGAATCATTCACCAAGCTGTGAAGATTCTTGTTGTTCGTCCCCATCAGCAAATTCTCAAAAGGCGCGTTATTGCCCAAACAATGGAACCAAAGACACTCCATCGTACGCGTCGTAAAAAATGGTTCTTTCTCTCTTTAGTACACCTTGATTTGAAGAAGGTTTGCTGGTTTTGCTGACGGCTGAATCATTCGGGCCCGTCACATGTTGCAGCCACAGAAACCCGGATACCTGCTCATGCGGAGGCAAGTCTGATCACACGAAAAGTCCGATGTCAGCAAAGGACCGTTCCTGTGTCGGCTGAAGCGGATATCATTTCATCCGTTTAGCTCGTAGTAGTTCCTACTCCTACTTGGCGGTTCTCCGACTCTCTCAGCCGGGATGCGATCAGATCGGCTTGGCTACGCGTGTCCGAATTCCTTCATGAGCTCGCCGCGGCGTTGCTCTCTCTTCTTTTCCTCGGTCTCAAAGTCCTTGCGGGCATTCACGACGATGTCAGAGGGCGCGGGTCCGGTGGTTTTGTCCTCGTAACGCGAACCAGCTAGTGCACGTTCGAGCACACGAATGTTCGAGCGCCGATCGATCCGCGGATTGGCTAGATCTCCGGCTTCAGTCTTCTCGCGAGGGCGCCGTGTGTACGGTGGAAGAGGACGAATTGTTCGCCAGGTCATGTTGTATCGAGGTAGCTCAGTCTCATGTGTCTGACCGTCACTGGAGCAGTCGAATGCACCAGTATGAGCAATTTCGTTTGAACTTTCCCCCGCGTTCGCAGGACTTGGATGGAAATGACTCGCGTCGACTGGTCGCTGAGTCTTGGTGGGTAACTTGGTGCTCAAAGCTGCCTCTGTTGGGATTGGCGCTGGTCGGACAGTACCAAGCAGAACCATTGACCCCTCACCAGAAGAGACAGAGCCGCCCGAAGCCGATGGGTTACGAAGTCGGTCAGCCAGCGGAGCACAATTCATATAGACCTGCCAGCGTGTTCCTTCATGGAGTGCGAGCCATATCATCTGGAGTCGCTTCTTGCCGACGCACTTGACTTTCTCATACGGGAGCCTCGCAGGAGCTTGAGGATAACTCTTTGCGCAGTTCTCCTCTACGAACACGCGTTCATTGTCGCACCAAATTTCGCAAGGTCCTTCGTGCGAAAGTGTGAAGCCTTCGCCGTCACCGTGCTGCCACACGACCAGGTCGGGCAACGCTTGGAGTACACTCGAGTTTCCATCCGTCCGCCCGCAGTCTTCCGAAATAGCCGTCGAAGGCTCTAGTACTTGGTGTTGCATCACAAACTCGCGTAGTGTCTTGTACGTGCTGTTCCCTAAAGCAGCCGTGAACGCTTCCGTGCTTAGCGATGGACCCCAGCCGTAGTGCATGCCAGTCTGAGGAGGCAGCGCGCTGGCGCCGTCAATTGTCGCCGAGTACGCAGTCGGATCCTCGGTGTTGGTGCGAAACTGGACCAGCGGTGCGGTCAAGTAGCCGTGCCCGTGCGTCGTGCGGAGCAACGCGTTCATCGCCACGCAGAATGCAGCAGCTAACCTCATGGCTTTGGGCGGATTTTCGAGTCACGAGAAAGCACTCTGGTCCGAAAGAGGAATGCTCGTGAGTGAAGCGAGTGGCGGAGTGGCGGAGTGCCCACGGGTCGTGTGTGTGTGGGGGGGGGGATGCTGGGTCATCATTTGCGCGCCAAGTCTCAAGATCGCGGCGAGACAGGCAGTGGGAAAACGCGAGTGTTGGTCCAATACACACACGTCGCAGATAGATAGGTATACACATCTACACTATACGATATACGCAAGGTGTTTGGCCCATCAGCTCGTCGTCGACGACCTCGGGTCTTCTGCTGTGTGGTGGGAAACCCGGCCCGCCTGCGTCACCACACAGCCTCCCCACCCCAAGCAGAACTCGAGCAGCTCGCCGCCTCTCGTCTTCCTCTCCTCTCTCTCCTCTCGCACCATGCAGCGCTTCCAGGTTCGTCGCCTCCGTACCTTCCGCCGTCGCCTCTCGCCGCATCTCACTGCTCGCTGCAGGTTCTTCGCCGCCGCAACGTCTGGCAGCGAGTGGCCATTTGGGACGTCCGAGCCCATGCGGCCGCCGACGCGCGCAGCGCCGTCGCCGTCGCGGGCCGCAGCTTCAGCTCGTTGCCCGACCACGAGGTCGTGGGCATGCCGGCGCTCTCGCCAGTACGTTTCTTATTCTCGTTGTTGTTGCTTGGAGTCGTGGAGTGATGTCGATGGGTCTTCTGTGTTTTAGACGATGGAGTCGGGCACGATCGCCAAGTGGCTCAAGGACGAGGGTGAGGCCGTCTCGGCGGGCGACGTGATCTGCCAGGTCGAGACGGACAAGGCTGTCGTGGACTTTGAGGCCCAGGACGACCTCTACCTTGCTCGCATTCTCAAGCCGGAAGGCTCGAGCGACATCAAGGTCGGCGAACCGATCTTCGTCAGTGTGTTGGATGCCGGCGACGTCGCTGCGTTCAAGAGCTTCTCGCTGGAGGACGGTGCGGCTCCTGCGCCGGCTAAGGAGGCTGCTGCCCCCGCTGCCGCTGCTCCTGCTGCCCCGACGCCTGCACCTGTCGCTTCCTCCACTCCTGCTCCGTCGAGCAACACATCGGGCCGCGTCATCGCGAGCCCTTTGGCGAAGAAGATCGCGCGTGAATCGGGTGTTTTGCTCAACGCCATCAACGGCACCGGCCCGAACGGCCGTATCATTAAGACGGACGTCGGGGAGGCGATCTCGCGTGGCCAGGTTGGCGCTGAGGCCACGACGTCGGCGGCTCCGGCTGCAGCCCCATCCGCTGCGCCTGCCGCTGCGGCGCCACAACCGACAGCCACGAGCGACTACATCGATTACCCGATCAGCCCCGAGGCGTTGGCGTACGCTCAGCAGCTCCAGCAACAGAAGCTCGATGTGCCGCACTTCCACCTCAGCGTGGACCTGAACGTCGACAAGCTGCTCGCCGCCCGCGACCGCCTCAACGCCGGCCTCGGCGAGGACAGCAAGCTCTCGGTCAATGATTTCCTCATTCGTGCGGCTTCGCTCGCCATGAAGAAGGTGCCGGAGGTCAACTCGGTCTGGATGGGTACGTTCATCCGCCAGTACCACGACACGAGCGTCAACGTGGTCGTGTCCACCGCCGCCGGTGGCTCGGTCGCGCCGATCGTGCCGAACGTGAACCAGAAGGGCCTGGTCGAGATCAGCCAGAACGTGCGCGAGATCATCGCCAAGGCCAACGACCAGACTCTGACCCCGCAGGACCTCTCGTCGGGTACGTTCACCGTCGGCAATGTTGGCATGTACGACGTCCGCTCGATCGCCGGCATCGTCAGCGTGAACCAGTCGTGCTTCCTGGGCTTCGGCGCCATCGAGAAGAAGGTCGTGCCGAACGACGGTATGTACTAACCCTATCTACACTACTATCTGTCACCTCGCATGCTCACGCGTGGCTCTGTAGACCCCGAGGCGACGCAGATCTACAAGTACGCGCAGATCCTCACGGCCACGCTCGCGTGCGACCACCGCACCGTGGACGGCGCCGTCGGTGCCCAGTGGCTGCAAGTGTACAAGGAGCTCGTGGAGGACCCGCTCAAGATGATTTTGTAGACAAAGCCTCCGTCCGTGGGCCCCACGGCGTAACCCTCCAATTCTAATCGCGGATCGCATCATTGTGAGTTGATTGGCATGGGCTGGTGCTTGGTGCGTCATCCACGCAGATCTGGCGTGTCAGAACCACTCGATTAGTGGACCCGGTGATGTCGGAGATCTGTTTCTCGGACCCGAATAAAAGACCCTTCAGCAGAATATGCGACGAGACTGTAGAAAAATACAGAAAATTGCAAACCCTTCTAAAGCGATAGTGTCTTCCACAGGGCAGATTGAAGTTGGTAGAGTGTTGGTCACAATTGCTGCGACGTGTGTTGGCGCCAGCCTATCCGTTTAACGGCAGGATCGGAGAGCAAACCTGACTTTGATTGATGTTTATACTAGACGCACTATGCAATTCGTTATCTGGGTTTAGTTCTCGGCGACGAGGGTCTCGACGAACTCGTAGAAGGCGAACTCCGGTGCGCTGAGGCCGACCGTGTACACGAAGCGGCTCGCGACCTGCGAGGCGAAAAGTGAGCGCGTGTAGCTCTCCGGCAAGCGGCGCAGAAGCTCGTCACGGCCAATCTTCTTGACCAGCGTGTTCGGGAAGGCCGTCTCGAAGATGGTCAATCGGAGCTTGTCGTTATCCCAGAGCTTCGAGTGCTGGATCTTGACGCTCAGGTCCGTGATACGCTCACTGAGCTGGTTTGAGATGACCGAGTAGTAGCCACCGTTCTGCTGCTTCGCGTTCCAGATGCACTCGAACTCACGCTGTGCATTCAGGTCGATGCGGTCCTGGACCTCCTTGACATACTCCTGGTAGAACTGCGGCTTCTCACCCGTGGCAGCGTCGACCTGCATGTGCTCAGCGAACTCAGCATCGGTCATGGTCAGCGCAGCAAGCACCTCGAGCGACGACGACGTCACACCGCCCTTGTTGGCCGAGGCGTCCTTGAAGAGGATGACACCGGCGTCCTCGAGACGAAGACGAGCATCCTGCGTGAAGAAGAGGTTGGCACCTTCAACGACGTACTTGAATCGGAGCGTCTTGCCATCCTCCTGGTAGATGAAGTTGTCAACGTTGTTGAGGTTGACTGCCGCCGGGCGACCACCGCACGGCACGAAGAAATCGGCGGTCAGTGACTTGCGCAGGTGGAACAAGTTTCGGAACTCGACGCCGTTCTCGACCTTCTCGCCGCTGGGCAGCGTAATGTCGTTCTGCGAGACGAGCACCGAGTAGCCATCGCCCGAGAGCTTCGAGAGATCGAAACCCTCGATCGGCGAGCGCTTGCGCGCAAGAGCGACGAGTTGGTCGCGGTTGATGCCGTTAGCATCGAAGAGGACACCCGAGCCGTCAACGACCGCGATGGTGTTCTCCTCAGGGCTCATGAGGATCTCGTTCGAGCCGAGATCGCCATCGGGTCCGCCAGTCTGCACCTTGGTGATCGGCTTGCCACTCTCGCGGAGCTTGAGCTTACGCTGGATACCGGTGACGTACTGACGCACACTGTGGGTCGTCATGCCGTACACATCGTGCGGGATACCGCCACGCGTGGCCGACTTGCCGGTCGTAATCGCCTTCCAGTAGTGGTAGCCACGCTTCTTGGCGTACGAGCTAGCCCAGTCCATCAAATGAGCCGTGCCCTCATCCGGGCCGAGGAAGAGGATGTCCTCTGGGCCCTTGTCCTTGATGAGCATGATGTCAAGCACGGCATCGATGTACTTGCGGAAGGCAACATCGGCCTTGTCCTGGTGGGCCTGGTTCAGGAGAACCACACCCTTGGAGCCGCCTTCCGGAATGTCCTTGTTCTTGCGCTGCTGGGTAGACGCGAGGCCGTAGCACTCATCGAAGAGCGACGAGGCGTTGTTCAGGTACACCTGCGCGTGGGATGAGCGAATCATTCGAATGCCACCACGCGCAATATCGAGGAAGCGCACGTGGAAGCCACGGAACTCGGATCCGATGACGAAGATCACAGCGTGCGGCTTCTCCGGGTATTCGGTCTCAGAGAGGAACTCTCCGTCGAGACGGAAAGCAAGCGCAGCCTTGTCCTTCTGGAAGAAGTTGGTCTTCTTGATGTGCAAGTTGAACTTGTGGAACATCGAGAAGATGACCAGGGCCTGCTCGGCCACGATGCTCTTGCGCAGCGTCGAGAGCGTGCCTGACGTGTCGTGGTTGGCATTGCGCGCTGGGCCGTGGAGGGCTTCAAACTCAGCGTAGAGGATCTTGACGATCGGCGCCGACGCGAGAATGTGGTCGAGGATCTGCGATTCGGTGTACGTGTTGAGCTTCATGGTCGCGCGAAGCTGGTCCAATCGAGCGAACGCGGACGGATCGCGCTCGCGCAGCGACTTGGCCACGACGCGGTAGGCCTCAGGCAGACGCTGCATGAAGTGGAAGGTGAACTTCCACGCGGCGTACGCGTACGAGATCTGCTGCGGCGAGAGCAGGTTGTCCGTGAGCATCGGCGTGAGCGACGTGCGGGGCAGCACGAAGTGCAGCGAGGCGTCGGTGACGACGGCTTCCAGACGCTCCTCGAACGCGCCCTTGCCACGCGACGGGTTATCGAGCATCTGCAGGTAGAAGCCGTAGACGACGATGCCGTTCGAGAAGAACTCGACGTACTTGCGCGTGGAGAAGAGGCCATGCTGGCGGTAGACGTCGGCGATCGACGAGAAGTAGCTGTGCGTGGCGCCGTTCTTGTAGGCAATCGTGAGACGCGCCATCTTGGTGTCATCCGGCTCGGTCCAGACCTCGGTGTGGAAGGCCGGCGTCATTTGGCCGGCGGCCTCGGTGATGACCTGCTGATAGACACCCTTGAGGCGGTCGCCGGCACGCTTGAGGAAGGTCTTGTCGGCGATCTTGTGGATGTCCGTCTCGCCCTGCGCCGGGTTGGCGTCGACAAAGTCGGGCTGCTGCAGGAAGTACATGCGCACGTGGTAGGGCACAGTGATTGGGTCGAGCACGCCGCTGGAGCGGTAGCACTGCATGCGGTAGGTGCGGTTCTTGGCGGCCTCGTGCTCCTCGAGAAACTGGTAGCCGGCCTTGACGCCGTCGCCGATCCACTCGTTGGATCCGCTCAGGAACTGCTTCTCGAGGCGGCGCTCGAGCGTCTCGACCTCGGTCGGGCCCTTCTCGACCTCGGCCACGCGCGTGTTCTTGGCCGCCGCGAGCGACTCGCCCTGCACGTTGCTGCGCGCCGCGAAGAAAGCCGAGTTCTCGGTCTCCTGCTCGAGCTTGAGCTCCATGGGCTTGCCCGAGGCCTTGGACATGAGCTTGGCGGCGATGAGGCTCTGGATGTGGGCCGCGATGGACTCGGGGGACTGGCCCGCGAAATAGAAGTCGTGGAGCCCGAGCGGCCCGTAGAACCAGTCGACCTCCTTGTTGATCGTCTCGTCCGTGAAGAGCCCCGAGGCCTGGACGAGCGCCGTGACGTCGTCCATCTGCTTGTCCAGGTCGATGTTGCGCGTGACGCCCATTTCCATCGAGCGGCTCTTGGCCTTGCGGAGCGGCGCGGCGTCGGCCATGGTGGTTGTTGGAGAGAACGGTTCTGGGCGCGAGGCGAGAAAACGCAGAATGATCTACCAACGTCGGCGTCGCTTGGGGCGGATCTGTTGGCGCCGGCGTCTCCTCACTGGCGTGCCCCCACCGACTCAAGCGAGGTCCCCCCACCTTCAACTGCAAGCGGATCGTCCCGTTGGGTAGGCGCTCTCCGTCTACAGATGCGACATGGCCCGCGCTTGCACTCGCTGGACCCAATACCGGTTTCACTTCCCTAGCATACAAAGAATCATAGAAATCAAATACCGGTACTGCCGACAACCCCACGAAGCGCGACTAGGGTTCCGGTTGTAGCGTCACAGTGTAGATTCAAGTTGCCGTGGACCAATGGGATCGCGCCGTTGGAAGATCCCAAGAGGGACTGTCACAGTCCGGCGATGACGCACTCGCGTCGGTGCCGAAATGCAACCAGCAGGAGTCGATGACGCCGAGAAAGGCCGCGCGCTGATTGAGCCAGCGTGTGACCGGCGCTGTCAGTGGACGAGCGGGTCTGTCTCTGCCTGTGACGTGGCCGAATGCGCAATGCGCAGCGCCTCGTTGAAGGAGAGCGGGAACGCCTCGAGCTGCTCGTCTGGTTTCCAGCGGCAGTCGAGGCGCAGGCCCGGCGAAGAGGACGCGCCGTTGCAGTACGGCGCGCCGCCCGCCGAGAGAGTGATCGCCGGTCGGTTGGCGGCCACGCGTCGCAAGCCCTCGGCCAGCACCCACGGCGGGAGCGAGGTGACGTCAGTGTAGTCGACGAAGAGCTTGCGCAACTCGCTCGCAGAGCCAGAGACAGCGTCAGGCAGGTTCGCGATCGGGTTCTTGGCGACTGAGAGCACTGTCAGTCCCTTGGTGTGGGTGAAAAAGTTGTCTGGAAGGTTCTGGATGCGATTGCCCATCATAGACAACCGGAAGAGCGACATTTGAGGTATGCACGGTGGCACGCGATCCAGCAGCGTTCGCTCGACGTAAAAACTCGCGACGGTTGGCCATTTCAAGTGCAGATCATCCGTAAGTGTCGTGAGATTCGACACGCTGATCGAGATATCGGAAAGGCGTCGTGGGAAATTGGAGCTCTGCACGCCTCGTGGCAGCTCGGTCATGTTGACTTGAGTGAGCGTGAAGTAGAGAAGACCAGGCAAGTGCGCGGCATCGAGAGCTGCTTCTTCATCCCAGGATACTATCGTCGAGTCAGCTACCTCCAAGCCGATTAGATTCTGTGGACGGTGCAGACTCTCTGGCATATGCAGCGACGGGCAGCGAGAGATAATGAGCGAGCTCATACTTAGTGTGTTCACAAGATCGAGTGCGTGGTCGATCTCTTCTGCAGATCCTGAGAAACCTCGTTGAACACAGTTAATTTCCAGCACTGCGCACGAATACTTGGACACAAACCACGGCGCCGAGGACGATTTGCAGCCAACCTTGGCTTCCAACGGCGTGTGCTTGTTTGCAAAATCAGCAATGACGTGGAAAATGACGACAGCGACACCCCAGAAGAAGAAAATGAGGTAGATCACATGGACCGATAGCAACAGACGCATGAGGCGCGACTGCAAGCATACCCGAACCGAATTGACCTCTGGGGATACTCCTGACCACCCCCCCCCTTCCTTATCAGACAATGAGTCACTCCTTTGTCGCTTCTTGAGCGCGGAAACCGCCACCACCGTGCGCTTGAACGGTTTAGTCATCCTTGGTGTGTCAACCATCGTCGTGATCATGGTGAGACAGCTCGCCATACTGAGAAACGGAAGCATCTTCGAAATGAAGTCCCACCAGCTCACGACGCAAATCTGTTGAGCACCTTTGAACATGTTCACCAGGAAAGTATCTCCGTATGGCGCGTCGAACGCATATTCGGTGCTAGTGTGGTCCTCAAATGCAACAAGCACTGCTGACTGGATAATGAACATCGGGACGATTAACGTGGACCTGAAATCCAGGAGAATGTCGCTCCATAGGAAGAGAAGCGCCTCACTATCGGGTGGCGATGGACCGCGAAATGGATCAGAGGCGCGATCCAGCAATTGGTCGCGAGCGTGGCGACGTAAAACTGGTTGATCCAGGTCTGGGCGATGAGAGTACTGCACTTGTACACTTGCTACGTTTGCGTGATAATTTCAACGATTTCTCTAAACAGGAAGACGAGATCAAACATCTCTGGAGTTGAGTTCTTCAGCTTGGCGATCAGCTGGCGAAGCTCGAATTGTCCTTTCCGAAGAATCTGAACTGGCGCACACGTGGAGGTATCATCGTTGAGCGTTGGAAGTCGCCGTGGTTTGGCTGCAGAACCACGTAGAGTAAACTGGCGATTGCGAATAGACGAGTACACGACTCGCCAGACCAATCGCAAGAAGTATGCTGCAATCAAGAGATACGCAGCGATGACAAAAGGGATATTGTGGGGCGGTAGCAATCCGGTTGCCTGGATCATGTATCCGTCTTGGATCATCAAAGCTCCCGCATACATCGCCGCAAAAGCGAAGGCCAATAGGGCATTCAGAAAACTCACAACGACCACTAGGGCCCACACGCCGCGGTAGATCGAACACGAGACGATGAGTACGGTGTTGGGCTGTGGAGCGCTGGAATGCCTGCTGACTGGGGCAGACGTATGGGCAGGAATGATCTGACTCCCACTGAAGTGAACGAAGACGACCATACTCGCTCTGGGCCTGTCCGCTGGTGGTGCCGGTGCTGCATTCGATAGGCTTGGCCGCTGGGACTGCCCAATAATAGGCTGTACGAACATGGAAGGTTTAGTGTAGTGTACCCATCATTGGTGCCGATCGAGGAAAGTCATGTTGACCGAAGGTGAGTGTCGCACGAAGGGGCCATCTCAGTGGCGTGAACATGGAGAAGACCGATGAGCTTCTGGAGGTGGCGACGCTGATCGCCTCAGTGGACGCGGAGGCTGCGGCGTCTCAAAGCGCGCTGCCTCCTGAGAGTGAACCGCTCGTCGAAGGCGCGTCGCTCTATGAGCCGCTCGCGTTTGAAGACGAGCTGTGGGATCTGGACGACCACTTTGAGTCTCCCGACCGACAGCCCGGTGCTTCTTCATCTCCACATTCCGACGAAGTCGCCCTGATGACGCCGCAATCTCAAACGTCAAGTGAGCGCGTCAAGTCGTGCCGCCAGCGCCAGAAGGCGGAGCTCGAGTACCTCAAGCAGCGCGTCGAAGAGCTCGAACACGAGCTCGAAGAGCTCAAGTCTGCGTCTTCTCCTCCGAGCGAAGTTGAGGGCGAACATACAGTCGTCGCGAACGCAGCTGCGCAGTTTTGGCGGCGCCAGGCGGACAGTGAGCGCCGCGCCAGGCAGCGTTTCGTGGCCGAAAACGCGCGGTTGCGACTCGCAGTGGAAGGCCAATTGCGTGTGGCAAAAACTCTAGCACAAGTATTGCGCAAGCGACCAGTGGACGCAGATCTCGTGGGCGATGATGCGCAAGCATACTGGAAACGCCACCGCCTCCACGATGCGCGTGACGCTGAGATTTACGAGCTCTTGATGAACGACTTCGATGTTCGGTACACCCAAGTCGACAAGGTCTTCGCGGAGTGTGGTCTCGCGGCAAACAGAAGCGCGTACCAGAATTCACGTTTCGTTGACCCACCACGGGGTGGTTCTTCCTATGGATGGTACTTGGAGTTTTTGGGTTCGATACTTGCTCCGTTCGAGTACGCAATGACTCGCGACGTGTGGTGGCGCGCGCTGCAGACTCCTCGTGTCCCTCTCGACGGCGGCGTCTACGAGGTTGTCGAAGCCGTGGACAATGTCACCAAGGCTCACTTCGCCGTCCCCTTGCGTGTGAACAACACTGAGATCAAAGGACACGCCAGGTTCGTCATGAGACGATACGTCGAGGAGAGCCGTTGCGTGCTCGTGTGGGCTCTGTGGTCGACGACGCAAGGAGGTTTCATCAACAGTCAACAAATACTGATGCTGGAGGAAGGTTGGACCGTGATCTCCCCAATGGAGACAGGTGACGAGGCGACACCACTCACGATAATTCAGGGGTGTGGCCGCATGCGGCCGAACATGGTCATCAAGCCAAGCAGCAAGCTGGAAGCCACGGTTGGGATGCTGACGGACGTCATCCTGGGCACGTACCACGACACGCTGCGTGGGCTGGAGGACCACATAGGCCGCATGCTAATGGAGGAGGCTGCCCGCAGGTCTTGACCCAATGACATAAGCTTAAGCTAGGCTAGTCTGCGTTTCGATCTGAACAAGGCTCTTCTGATTCTTCCAACATGAACCGAGCTGGACTGGACGACGCAGACCTCGACGCGCTGCTCGCCGCCGTGGACGCACTGCCGTCCCCGAGCCCTCGCCACTCTGAGGGCGACATTGCAGAGCGTCTGGAGCCGTCGTCGACGCTGTTCAACGACCTCTGGTGGGTGTTGGACGACAGCGATGGCGCCGAGTCGACAGCCGAGACCACACAACGACGAGTGACGAGCCATCAGTATCACAGCCAGCAAGAGGGAGAGGCCACAAAGGCGTCCTCTGCGTACAGCCGAGTCGTCACGTACCGCCGCCGCGCGAAGGAAGAGCTGGTTCATCTGAGACGACGCGTCGCCGAGTTGGAAGCGCAGCTCAAAGCAGCCGTGTCTTCTGCTCACGAGCCAACTGTGGCGCCAGTAGAAGCCATCAGCAGCTCAGTAGGTCAGTTTTGGCGACGACTAGCACAGACCGAGTCGGAGGCGCGGCAGCGAGCTGTCGCCGAGAACCTCAAGTTACGTGACATGCTGGAGTCTCAGCTGAGGACGGCCAAACAGCTAGAAAAGCTCCTGAACAAACGACAGATTGACGCGACTACCATGGGTGGATCCTTCCACGCACAAGCAACCGCGAAGCGCATGAGACGAGACGAGTCGGTGGATGAGAAGGCCATTTTTGACTCGCTTGTCGCGGATTTGGATGCGCGGTACCCTCTCGTGGACCGTGTTATCGACGAATGCGGCCTCTCGCAGCGGAAGGAAGCTTTTCAGGACGCCCATGTACGCTACGCATCCGACCACGAAGCGAGCACTCCGTGCTTGGAGTTTGTGACGGCCACAGTCGTGCCGTTTGAGTTCGCTTTGACTCGCGACGTGGCGTGGAGAGCGCTGCAGTCCCCGACAATCCCACTTGAGAACGGAGTGTACCAAGTGGTTGAAGCAAATGACGATCTCGTGAAGGCCCTTTTTACGGTTCACACGAAGTTACGTGGGTCTGACTCCGTATCACTCGCGCGATTTGTCGCGCGAAGGTATGACGAGGAGGATCGCACGATTGTTGTTTGGGGATCGGCTGCGTCTGTTCGAGGCAGAATCTTGAAACACCATCGAGTGGAATTGAGGGAAGAAGGGTGGAGCATCGTGTCCAGGCTTACCTCTGGGCCTTCTGAAATGAGTCTAACGCAAGCTTGTGGTCGACTCCGTCCCCAGATGGTGGTTCGGGCGGGCAGTAAGTCTGAGGAACTCGTTGGCGTTCTTACAGATACGCTACTGGACTGTTATCACGACACGCAACAAGGTTTGTATGACTTCACTGGTCGTATGCTCTTAGCAGAAGCCACACGAAGACAGGAGACAATGGATCAGAGGAGATCGTCTTGATGGAGCAGTGTTGCCCACAAACCTACCAGTCCCAAGCGCACAGGGTCTTATCTCCGTGAACAACACAGTCTCCGCTCACAATTTTGACAAGCGTTAATTCCTGTGTTGGAGCGGATGTCTGCCTGTTGATGGTACCTTCTACTGTCACCGCCGCCCAGGCCAAGCTACAACAATATCCAGCAGCGTACGAAGACGCCCTCGTCTGCTTCTGTAAGAGGAAGCGTCGCCACAATTCTTGAGGGTACAACTTGCTGTTTGAGAGCCGTGAGGGAAGCGATCTCCAGGTGTCACAACTGGCGATTAGAGTGTTTTGGGGGCTCGTGAAGCTACAAATGAGCATTCAACGGTGTTCGCAAAGCGCGTCCACTGTTTTTACATAATTCTCGGCATTGGGGAACAAGCAGACAGACTGTGGACTTCTTCGTTTTTCATGTTCGTGGCGTCGATACATTTCCGCTACCCGCCCCCCCCCCGTCCCCCCCGTCCCCCCCTCTTACCACAGGTTGGAGCCTCCAACGATCGCGACTAACAGTAGTCGTCTGACTCAACCCAGTAGAACTCATCGTCGCTATTCACCGTGTAGCCAGCCGTTGTCGACGGTGACGTCGACGTACCCGAACTCAACGTGAGTGCTTGTAGGGATTTGGCGTCGGCATCACTTGGGAGCATTTGACTACTCGTAGTAGACGAAAACTTCCCAAGAATTTCATTAATTCGCGCGGCAGTATCCCGCACGCTGGCGTCATCGCACTCCAAACGTTCGCTCACGATACCGCAGAGCTTGAGGTGGCCCGCAATGACTTTCACTGCGTTCCTGTCCATTGCGAGATTCCGCACAAGCTGCATCGCGACGACATACCCATTTGCTTTCTCTTGGATCATGATGGCGCAGGCATCCAGTAGCTTGGCGACAGGCAACCGCTGGACGTTCTCAGTGCAATGTAAACACACTGCGGCCAGCAGTTTCGCACAAGCAACTCTGTTCTGGTTCTCGCCCCGACTGAAGTGGTCGGCAATAGCTGTCAAATCTCCTGCGTCTCCTACCAGAGAACGGACTGGAGGATGAAGCAGAGCGATATCTGCCAACAAGCTTGCGCTTCTTTGAAAATCAAGATCTCTGAAGTAATTGGAATACCACTCTTCACGCCGTGAAACCAGCAATGGCAAACGTGAGACGCCGGGAAGGTCGATGTTGGCAGCCGTGAGTGTCCGTGTGTACGCAACAAGGAGCAATACGATACCTCTATCGACAAGTTTCCCACCGTGACCAGCCTTGGTCACGACTCGCGTCATTCGCTTTACGTTCGACCAGTCGATTGGGCGACGAGAGGTGGCTGCACCCCACCAGTATAGACGAACCAGTTCGACGCATTCGTCAAGCGCCCCGGCCTGTATCAGTTTGTCGGACAGTTGGGGGGACTCAAGCCAGGAGAATAGCAAGTCGACGGCGACTCGAGTGCGATCGCTGGGTCGTTCACGAATGAACGCGAAGAGTTTCTTGAAGATCTGGGGTAGGCAAGAGGGACTGTCGACGAGCGACGGGTGGTGAAGGCTCGATATCAAACGCTCAAGTACGTCCTGTGCATCAGACCCTGCTGGAATCACCTGAAACTGCTCAATGCAGCAGTCGAGCACCGCGGCAGCATTCGCGATCCAGTCGCTTGGCTTCGCAAACGCCAAGATTGCGGCGACTGCGACAGCTCGATCATTCTCACTTCCCGTTCGAACCAGATTCACAAGGTATCCAACTTCTCTTGGCTTCACAGTTGTGCCAGTGTCACCATCGCGTGCCAGTTCTGCGATCAAGGCGAGGAGATTTACTCTCACTGGTAGGTCAGTGAGTGTCATCGCGATGAGGGGTCCTGCACCTCTATTCTCTTGTATCTCCCTCAGCGCCCTGCATTCGTCTGGTTCAAGATTCGTGGGGAAATCTCTGGAGTCTTCGGTATCCTTTTTGCTGTCGATACGAGCGCGCTCGAAGGATTTGATACACTGTAAAACCTTGTGGGCAGCGGACCGAGTTCTTTCATGCGCTACCAGTCGCCACATCATGCTCTCAACGCCTTCATCGATCAGTTGGCGACGCCTACTTGGATAATGGATCAAAACTTCGATGGTGTTGGCAGCACAACGCTGAGCGGGGGATTGCCCGTGCACTAGGTAAGCTTGAACAAGATGCACCACTGCATCACGACGCACTACCATTGGCCCGGCGACTCGATCTTCCAGGAAGTGCTTGAGACACAACAACGCCCACTCTGCTGCCATTTTTCGGTCACTTACTGAGGCCGAGGCTCGGAATGCTTCACTTGTTGCTTGGTCGAAGGTTGCCATCGTGGGACCATTCACGTGCTGCGAAATCCTTATTTTGTTGGAATCGGCTTTCACAGGCGCTTGCAGCCAAAGCAAATCCACTACAGCTTTGTCCACCTCTTTGTCCATCAGCTGCGCGCAAAACCCTCCGATCGCCAGCTGCAGTAGTAGCGACATTACGTGCCTCAGGCCTACAGCACCAACTCGGCCTACTCGGTTTTTCGAAAGAGACACGAGAAACACGGTACATAGCTGCACAATTCCAGCATCCACAAGTGGTTGGAGTAGTGATGGAGATGTTGCAAGCACGCAAATCAGCTCAATGGATACTGCGGACTGGTCGTGCGACGAATCTTGAGCCATCTGCAGTAGAGTTTTAAAAATCGAGTGCACCGCAACTGTGATTTCTTGGGTGTGAAAGCGACCAAGCACCTGAACCAACTGCTCTAGCGCCCCCACGACTGCTGTAACGTCCGCATGAGACGTGAACATATTCATGATAATATCGACGCCTCCCTGGCGAACGAGTGAAGTGGCGTTAGTCAACGAACCGCTGAGAGCCTTGAGCACTAGCTGTAGAGACGCGAGTTGTTCGTCCTCGTCACCCCCATCAATAAGTTCCAGCAAAAGTGGAAATCGCTGGCCCACTTGCAGCTTGAAATGAACGCAGTCCTCGACTTGATTAGTAATTGCTTTGATCAGCCGAACCCTCTCTTCGCCTTCAGCCAACTCTAGGTTCGCCAAGAGTGATCTCTGGTCTAGTGGGGCTATACAGCGCTCTCCTTGTTCATCGGCATTTGCGGACGGAGAATGGCTTATCATGCTCTCATTAGAACCGAACCCCGTGAGGTTCACTAGAGTTGTCAGCGCGAGACACCTCATCTCCCTCGACGGGGACTCTAACTCCTTCACACACAGCGAAACGACTTTTGCGGCGAGCAAAGTCGGGCGAACTCGAACCACGTTCGAAAGGCCACAGAGGAGCTCCATGGCCGCGCGTCTGAGACTTTCCTCGGAGTGTTCATTGGCTCGCGCTACTGCTTCGCTGACCAAGAGAGAAAGATCCAAGTCGTCGAGGTGCAGGAGGAACCCGGGCTCGCGAGCTAACACACTCAGCGTGCCCATGACCTACAGTCGAAGGTAGTCTTCAACCCCCTCGCCATCCCGCCAGCTAGCAACAACTCGCACCAACAGCTCGACGGCGCCAAGGTCGATGAGACGCCGCGCCTCGTGTGTCGCCTGAACAGCGATGATCTCGACGGCTCGCCGCTGCCGAGCAGCAGATGCGGCCTCGCGCAGCCACGCGACAGCGCGACGCGCGCCCACTTCGTCCGCCTCGGCTACCAGTGCGTCGGACAGCGTGAGATCCATCGCGAATGTACAACTCGTTTAGGTCGAGTTGATGTGAGCGAGAATCCTGCAGGAACTCGGCTGAGTTCACATCCGTGGGTTAAAACCTCTTAAAACGTATGCAATGTTGACCTAGGGTTTCGCACGATACATAACCGTATCGGGATGAACCTCTTTAATTGGATACTGAACGACGCCACTGAAACTTTACTCCACAGAATGACACGCTGGCAAGCTCACATCGCCGTGGCTTCCGGTGGACTCTCGTCGACGAGAGTGCACTTCCTCTTGGCGCCTTCGATGTGGACGACCTTGGCCGCGGTCTCGGCGAGCCGCTGCATGGCGTTGTACTGGGCCTCGGTCATCTCGTGGTACTGTTGGTCCACGCAGCAGAGCGAGCCGATGACCGTGTGGTCGTCCGCGAAGAGAGGGAAGCCGCAGTAGTAGCGGATGCCCAACTCGGACTTCTTGGCGATGTGACCGACGCGGTAGTCGGCCTCCGGGTGCGGCAAGATCAGCGGCTTGGTGTCCATGATCGTGTGCGTGCAGATGGACTGCTCGCGCTGCATGTGCATGGTGCGGAACGCCGGGTTGTTGGCGCCGATGACGCGCTGCTGGTCCTTGGTGATGACCGACACGATGCTCGCCATGGCGCCCATCTCTTTGGCCGCGAGGTCGCAGATGATGTCGAGCTCGTCGCACTTGTTGTCGGTCAGCAGGCCGAGGTCCTCGATCACCCGAAGCCGCTCTGCCTCGTTGGCCGGGATGGGGAATGTGTTCTCTTCGTGCGGGTTCAGAGAGTACACGCGGCCGTCTCGCCCAGCTACATCGGCCTCGCTGTACGGAATCGTGGGCACTTCGATGTCGTCGATCATGGCGATATAGTCGCCGGACCGGCTCGAGTCCGTGGCGGTCGTCGCTATACTGGAACTCGACTTGGGCCGCTGGCGAGTCGAGACGGATCGTTCCTGGTCGAGCACGCACTTGATCACGCTCACGACGGCGTCTTTGCGTTGAGCAGACGGTGCCTTCAAGAGCGCGTCGTGGAGAAGCTTCTTGAGGTCGTCGGTGGCCGATCTCGCCGTCCCGGATTCGTTGATCGGGTTCGGCACCACGACTGGACCCTGCAGCGTCGTGTCTGTGACATTCGAGTAGTCGACGTTCTCGATGCGGTCGAGGCACGGGTCGCACACGCGCACCATGTCGACGCGCACGGTCTTGGAGCTGCGCTCGTGCGCAGGCACGCGCGTCTCGCGTTCGTACTTGCTCGAGCACTCTCCGCACACGTGGTGTCCACAGACTTTGCACAGCTTGGCCAGCATCTGCGTGCGCTCGCAGTTGACGCACTTGGCGTTCGCCGACAGTAGCAGACGGCGCTTGTCCACGAGCACCTGCACGCCGAGTCGCCGGCGCCGCACGAGCACTGACAGACGGTCGCAGTTCTTGGCGATCCGCAGTAGCCGCTTCTTGATGGCCCTAATAGGGGCGTCGTGCTTGCCCTCGGGCTGCACGAAGCGGCCGAACGCGTGGGAGGACCCGACTTCGGCGTAGAAGTGGAGCCGCACGGACGGCCCGCCGGCGCGCTTCGAGTCGCCGAAGAACGACGAGCCGAGCGGATGCTCGTTCGGCGTGACGTTGAAGCCGCAGACGACGTCGCGAACCGCCCGCGCACCGCCGAACCTCGCCCGGCGCTCGCGCCCCATGCGCAGCACGTCCTCGAGCTTCACGGTCGTCATGAGCTTCTCGAACGACAGCGTCTGCTTGTCGAAGGTCGTGGCGTCCAGCGAGCACCAGGCGTCATCGCGCTTGAGCCAGCCGGCGTTGGCGAAGGTCGCGAGGCGCACGGACAAGTGGGCGGCGGCCGCATCGGCGTCGTCCTCGTCGCCGCCGTCGTCATTCGGCACGTCGCCGATGTAGATGCCGTGCTTAAAGTCCTTGCCGTAGAACGCCGTCATCTTCTCCATGAACTCTTGCTCCGAGTAGGCCCCGAGCAGCGCCGCGACCTCGTGGACGCTGCCGTTCACGACGCCGGTCGCGAGCACGCAGAAGCTGTTCGAGTGGACGCCTTCTTTGGTGTAGATGGAGAAGTTTTGCACGTTCTCGAGCCACTTCCATTGGACGGTGCTCGTGTTGTAGTCGCAGAGAATGCACGGCCACGAGATGCGGCGCTTGGTCTCGCGCGCCATGGCCGCGTAGTCGAGCTCGGCCACGCGCGTCGTGTGCGTGGACGACCGCAGCTCGCGCGACTGGTGGCTCCGCACGGATCTGAGCACGGTTTCGCCCATGGTGGCGTGGTAAACGGAGAAATGGGCCCTCGCGAACGGAGACCGTGAGGGGCCACCTGACCATGGATGAGAAACATGGACAGACGAAGCAGAGACTCACCGTTGCGTCACGTCGCGGGGGCGACTATCCAAGCGCAGAGCCCATGTGTGGGCTTTGGCCAGACACCAGACGCTGGCGTCATGTGCTGTTCAACATTAGTTCGCCTGGTTTAGTGGGCGCAATGGAAGGGGGTCCTTTGCAAGGTCAGGCCGCCGCGACACGCCGCTGTGGGGACGCTGAGTCACGCGCCCACCAACTCACTCGAGCGTGGTCCGCTGGTCCAGAAGTGTTCGGACGCCCCAACGACAGTGGGTGCTGCTGGGAATCATCCCCCTCGATGACCAGTCCATGCTGAGAATCTCAAGTGGCGCCGAAATGGACAGGACCGTCCACCAGCAGCTCTGGGTCTGATTACGAAGCTGTCGCCCTCGCGGTGGCACAGCGCGGAGACAGTCTTGGGCCGCCAGCGACTCTACAGGATCCTCCTCTCTCTGTCCATCAGTAAAAGGTGTGCTCCTCGGCTGCTTCAAATATGGACCAGCGCCATGTGTCGCCCCGGCGTGTGGCGAACCCTGAGATGCTGCTGGCCGAGAACAGTACTGAGGCTCGAGAAATGGAGCGATGTGGCTATTGTTGACGCGTCGGTTGACCATGCAACCGCCAAGTCCCAGCCCCGTCGGTTCTCTCGCCACGACGAGACCGAGTGACGAGGCATGACGATCGAAATGCTCACGGACGCGACGGAGCTGGTGGCCAGCAGCAACAGCGCGCGGGTCTCGCCGCTGGACTCGAGCCAGCACGCGAGCGCGCCTCTCGTGGAGAGCCACAAGCTCCCGCGTGCCACGGAGCACCTGGAGCTCCCACGGCTGCTCTTCCGGCTCGTGTGGCTCGGCGTCGTGGTCGTGAGTTTGCTCAACGGTCTGCTTACGGGAACCTACGCGCTCATCTACTACGCCGCGATGATCATCCGCGGCGGCTACATGATCGAGTCGTCGGGGCTCATCGCACTCGAGACTATCCCCATCGTCGTGGCCAGCTACGCGGTGCTCTCCGTCGTCTTCCTGCGCTTCGTGGTACAGGCTCTCGCGGCGTCGATTCGGTCGCGTCGGCTCATGTTCTGAGCCTCTCGTCGCGCGATCACGACGGAGATCGTCCCGTCCGGACCGCGGCGAGGCGGGGTCTTTCGAATTGGGCGGCGCGTACGCCGCGTCTGGTGCCGGCTCTTCGCTGAAGGCGGGCCGTTCGAGGTCTCGCTCGAGACTTTCGTGTTGGTCTTCCTCGTGCGCGAGGTCATCGAGGTCACGACGCAGTCGTACCAGGCCTACAAGTGCAGCACGCTCATCTCAGCGGACTGGATCCTCAACTTCTACGTGGGCACGCTCGCGCTCAACTGCTGGATCTCGCCGATCATCCACGCATGCACCCACCGGAACCCCGCGCTGCAGCGGTTCCTCTACCTCTGCAGCGACGTCGTACTGGACTTTGCAGCCACGTTTGTGGTGCCGATAGTCATCATCGTCTCGGTCGTCGTGCCAGCGTTCACGGCCAACACCGCCGACACGACCGCAGGACTCGAGTTCGCGTTCGACGCTCCGGTGGGCGATATCGGCTTCGTGACCGGCGTTCGGGCCATCCAGCAGATCTTCGTCGTGTCGTGGGTCGACTTCATCACGAAATTGCTGCCGTTCGTGAGCATGGCGAGCTGCGTGGGTCAGATCCGGCGGCACGTGCAGCCTCCATCGTCGAGGGACGACAAGCTCTCGGGAGGGAGTAGTCGGAGCGTGGCGTTTCTGGCGAGTGCCGCCGCACTAACCCATCGTCTGCGGGCGTCCGTCGTCGGCTTTGGAGTCAGCAAGTCGATTGCAGTCATGAGCAGGTTTCGTCGTCGGCTACGTTGGATCTGTCGAAGCCGCGTGGTCAAGACTCTGGTCTCTGTGAGTTTCGCCCACTCGCTGTTCTTCGCCTGGGGTGTCGCGATCGTCGTCGTGCACCTCAACGCGAAGCTTATCGGTCAATCAGCCACGCTTGAGCACCAAATCGGGTGCAAACTCACCTCTCGTCCCTGGCTTGTGAGCAAGTTCACCTGCACGATCTTGGAGGTCAACTGCTACCGGCACGAATTCGTGGGCCGAGCTGAAGAGATCGCATCTGCTCTCACCGGAGTCGACTCACAGGGCGTCAGCTCATTGATCATCAGCCATTGCCCACTGCTCGAGATTCCGCGAGAGCTCCAAGACCTATCGGGCCTCTTCGGGCTGGAATTTACGAACTGTACCTTCGTGAGATGGGGCGAAGAGGCCGCGTTGGCCTACGACAAGCTGCCGATACTCCAGTACATGAGTCTCTTCAGAGTCAACATGAGCGAGCTGCCCATGGGACTCCAGTCGAGTCGGTTTCCACCCAAAGTACGCGACATTTGGATCTCGGTCTCCAACCTGACGACACTTCCTCCGGATCTGCACACCAAGTGGAGGCGGCTGCTGAATCTCTTCGTTGAACGAACTTTGATCGAGGAACTGCCGACGACGATTTCCCAAATGGATCCGAGCAGACTTTCTCTATTTGGAAACCGAATCAAGCGAGTCCCGGAAGGTTTTTTCGCGAATTACCACGGCTTTCAAGTGGTCTCGTTCGCGAAGAACCCCATCGCCGAGTGGCCGAGCACGCTGGGGAGCCTACAAGATCTCTATCTCGTGCTGGTCGACTACACAGAGATCAGCGACTTCCCCTCGTGGCAAATCAATGAGGGTGAACGTCGATCGGCAGCTAAAACTGCACCACTCACGATCTCCGCGGGTGGGAGTAGCTACTGCAACCGCCAGTCGAGCGATCAACCCGTCGTTCTTCCAGGATTGTACGTCGTCTGCCGTCCTAAGACTGACGAGGAGATCCAAGCGTGCCCTCTCAGTTTTAACCTGCAGATTCGGAAGCCGTGAGTGGGCCAAGAACGATATAATGAGGTCTTGGAGGTCCATGCGGATGAGCAGAACAGAGGGGGGCTATGTAATGACGTATCGGCAGAAGTTGCTGATCGGGATCACTTTAAACCATGTCTCAACGAGCTGGGATACTCAAGTGCTTTTCAGCGGCCAATTAACCGAAACAAAATGGGTCGACAGCTATGCAACTGTAGTTTACGGGACGAGCCAATCGTCGCCTTGTGCTGAGTGAGACACGGGATCGCAGAGCGAGTGCCGAGGAGAATGCAGACAAAGTCGATTATATCGGCTTCAAGGGGATATGTATGTACAAGATTTGCTGCAGAGTTGCTTTTGGCATGATCCTCTTGGGTTATTCGGTGTGAAGTCAAGGAGATCTGGGCAACAACTGCAACCAGGCCATCCGTAGGGAAGCCCGTCAAGTGACAGTGCAAGCCATGCTCTATCTGAATGACTTCGTCTGAGCCATTCAAATGTTTGGTTTAGTGATGCGCAGAGACGACACAAGCTGAGGCAAATGAGTTTGTTGGAGTTTGAGAATCCATTTTGAAGACGGATCCGGTGAAAAAAAATATGAAACAGAGTTCAGAATCGTCCGCTTCGTTGCCAATCGATGCCGTCAATTTAGTAGACCTCACCCCAATTGCTTCAGCGGCGGCGTCAGAAACAACTCGAACGCACGGCTAAACAGTGCAGCAACATTCGCTATCATGACTGCGCGACGGCACCTCGCAAAGACGCTCGACAAGATCCTTGATTGATATCGGATCGCCAAAGCAGGGCGGACGAGCTCCTCATATATGATGAAGTCCATGACTCCTACACAGCCGGTTTCTATGTTTCGTGAATCCGCGGTGTTCCACTCCACTTGTGGTAGGTAGCCTCGCGTTGTTGGTAGCTGTCGTGTTTTCTCGATGCCAAATTGTACTCGGATCTCACCCACCAGAATGCGAATTCTTGCTTGGCACGATCTTTGGGGTCTTTCTTTACTTCTCACTGAATCAGCCAGCCGTCGGTGCCGTCTTTGTGAACGCCCTACGGGGCGATGACGTCTATCTGTCGCCCATCTGGGTCGGGTTGACGATCACATCGAGCACGATACGGCCCTTGGTGTTCTCTGGCACCCACATGAGAAGTGAGCCACCGCCAGTGCCCATGAAGTTGAGGAGACCGG
>JAADVR010000501.1:0-25300 GCA_023335855.1 Pythium scleroteichum | reverse complement strand
GTCGTCAACGTCGTGCTGGCCGAGCAGCTGGGCGACGACGTCTACACGCCGGCGCTCAAGTCGAGCGTCTCGGCCGCCGCGCTCATCGGCGCCGTGCTCGGACAGCTCGTCTTTGGGGTGCTGGCCGACCGCCTCGGGCGAAGGCTCAACATGGTCATCACGTGCGTCATCCTCATCGTCGGCGGCCTGCTGTGCACGTTCGCGTACGGCGCGACGGCCACGCAGACGCTCTGGGGGCTGGTCATTGCACGAGGCGTGCTGGGCTTCGGCATCGGTGGAGAGTACCCACTGTCCGCGTCGTCGTCGGCCGAGGACGCGACATCCATCGAGGACCGAAATCGTCGTGTCGCGATGGCGTTCTCGCTGCAAGGAGTGGGGTCGCTCGCGGCCGCGGTCATGGGTGACGTGCTCGTGCGAGCCTTCGCGCCGCACGAGAAAGGCGCCAACGACCCACGCGCCCTAGAGATTGTATGGCGCGCGCTGTTCGGCATCGGCGTCGTGCCGGCACTGTTTGTAGTGTACCACCGATGGGCCGCCGAGGAGACCGAGAGCTTTGCAGCGTCGGCGATGAAGCTGCAAGGTACCGACCAAAGCCAGAGTGCACGCGCGTCGGTCTTGTCGTCAGTTGCCTACGTGAAGCTCGTGCTGTCTCACTACGGCACGCGGCTGCTGGGGACGGCTGGCTCGTGGTTTCTCTTCGATGTGGTCTTCTACGCGCAGAACCTCTTCTCGGCCAGCATGATCTCGGCCGTCGGAATTGAGGATCCATCACTCAAGCAGGTGACTCGCCAGAATGTGTACGTCGCACTGATGGCGCTGCCCGGATACTTCGTGGCTGTCTACTTCATCAACTCGCTCGGTCGTAAACGCATGCAGCTGCAGGGCTTCGCTGTGATGAGCGTGCTCTTCCTCGTGCTTAGTGCGTGGTGGGAGTCGATCGAGCGCAATACCCCGGCTTTCATCATCCTGTTCGGGCTCGCGCTCTTCTTCTCGAACTTCGGACCCAACACTTCAACCTTTGTGTTGCCGGCCGAAATGTTCCCAACCGCGATTCGCGCGAGCTGTCACGGATTTTCGGCGGCTATGGGGAAAATAGGGGCCGCCGTCGGCTCCTACGGCTTTTCTCCGCTAGTTCAGACGAGTGGCGTCGGCTTCCATGGCGTGTTCCTGCTGTTTGCGGTGGTTTGCTGTATGGCCCTGCCACTCACGTACTTTTGCGTGTTTGACAACAAAAGCTCGCTCGCCGAGCTAGACCGGGAGTTCGAGACTATCATGCAGAGCGAGGGTGCGCACGAGCGCCTCGGTGATAGCATCGAAGACGGTCTGAAGAAAATCACGGACGCTGACCACTTGGGGTCGACCACAAGCTCGAGCTCACTGGACGATCTCGACCTCCCATCGATAGGCGCGATCCAACTCTCACCGTTAACGAAACCTTGAATGTTGCCTTTATGTCGAAACTGATAACTGATGAACGTCATATACCCCCCTCATCCCTCCCCCTCCCCCACCTTCAAATCACCACTGCTCCCACCGCTCAAAGTCAGACTTGAACGAAAAGTCGGTGCCTACGGAATCAACAAGTCACTCAGTTCGATCGTTTCAATTGCGATCACACAGGTGCTCTCACTGTAATGCACAGTGAACGATTTGCGAGTGCATGGTGATCGTGAGCCAGGCGACAAGCTTGGCCTGGATCGACCGCCAGTTGCGCTCCAAACAAATGATAATAGCGCCGAAGGCAAAAGCCCGTAAGCCCGTATCGATACTTCATCACCAAGTGCATAGCAACATACGGCAGACACTGGAATAGCGAGTAGAGCAGAATCGTTGTAGCGGCTCCAAAGAGTTTGTCCGGACACTCATAAATGGCGTGAGTTTCGTGTTGTAGAAAGCTCCTTGGAATCGACTAGCGACCAACACAAAAATCCAATTGGTGAGGGGCACGACTACTTCGTAGTATTCGAGCAGTACGATTGTCTCAGCTACTTGGGCAAACTTCAACGCCTCACTGATAGCAAAGTTCCATTTGCTCGTTGGCGATGTGGATCGAGCTTCGCGTGGAACACTCATTGCTTCACTCAACGAGAAAAGCCTCTTTCGAGAAGCCGTTACTTGGTGGGTGTTCAAAGCTGATATTGCCCCAGCAATGAGCTCTCGCTGTGGTACAGAACGAGAGCAATGTCGATCGAGCATGGCGTCGAGTCCCTGGAGAACGTCTATAGTCATGATTATAGCTGTTGCAATATTGGACGGCACCGATTGCATAATAATGGCCTGGTACAATGACGCTGGAATCTCCACGGCAGACATGATGACGACGCTATTCTGGTCCTGGATATGCCTTGTGGCGAGTTGGAGCGCTCGTTTGAAGGCGTATATGATTATCGGAAACAACAGAGTGATCATGATGTGGTGGGTCTCGCTCACAAGATCAAACAGCATCAAGACACTTGGGTAGATCCGAACCTGCAGGATCTCGAGGAAATAGCCGCCCTTGTTCCTTCTGACCGCGTCCAGAAGAACTCGATTCGAGCATCTTGACCGCAAAACCAATAGATGCGCGAGAAGCATACTCACCACCCAGAAATTGGCTCCAACCAGCCATGCGAACGGCACGGGGAATCGCCAGATCTGCGACATAATCGCGACTTGGAGAGCTCCACAAATCACAGTGGCAAGCAGTGCGTCTCGTGACGAGTAGGACGATGATGGGATGCCTGAGAGCGTCGTAATGGGGACGATGCTCCTCCCTGCGATTTGTGCGTTGAGTGTGAACAGGTGCGCGTCCGATCGGGCCAACGTGGAAACGACACAGTGGGATCAGGCCGGGCAATCGAGGTAAGCAGACCAGGGATCGGAATCGTCAGCAGCACAACTATGATACACCACGCACTTGTATACTGAGCGTACTCGTTCCACTTAAGCTGCATACGCACTGAGTACTGCCCTGGCTGGGGCGGCAGCACGACCAGGAGCCACTTCGTCGACGCGCGCACGAGCACAGGGGACATCGCGACCATGGCGGCCGTCTCGGTTCGGGAGGAATGAATCGTTCATTCATCGTGATTCCGTCAGCAGAGGTGGGAGGAAGCGGAAAAGACGTTTGTTGTCGTTCGGTGCATGTGACTTGTGCAATGGCTGGTAGACTCCCCCGTCAACTGACCAGTCATTAAGCAGTGTAGCCATGTCCAACTCTCCTCTTCTAAAACCGCGTCTTTATCATGCACTGTTTTAGCATCAACTCTGACAAAGTACGAACCGTGTACCCTATTTTTCCTCTCAAGTACGGGTGGGTCCATCAGCATCATAGGTTCGTTTCTGGTTCGTACTTCTTCGACCTTTCACAGTACATCCTCTTTGTCCGCGACCATCACTCCGCTTTCCTCTCCCCTCCCCGTCTTGCCGGGTGTTTTGCCGACGCGCGCGCGGCAACGGACCGACCGAAGTGGACCGATGGAGCCGGCGGACGCGTACGCGCGGCGCCCGCACGACGCCCTCGGTGACGACGGCGACGGCGCGACGAGCGCACCTCGCGCGCCAGTGACTCTCCCGCGTGTGGGCGAATTGCTGGCCGTGGCGGCGCGCTACCGGCCGAGCAGCGGCGCCGACACGAGTGGCTACGACGAGCGCGCGCCACTCTCGGTGGATGTCGATGCGTCGCCACCGTTCGTTGCCAAGAAGCCGACGATCGCGACGCTTGACGAGTGGCTCCATGCGCACGGCGAGCGCAAACCGGTGCCCCAGCAAGAGCCGGACCACAGCAGTGCGAGCAACACGCCTGTGGACACTCCGACGACGACGCCATCGCCCAAGAAGCGCAAGCGGAAGACGCAGCCGCCAGTAACGAGCGCGCCTGTGGTGATATCGATGGAAGAGCTTCCGGTGTCGGTGGAGACGTTGAGGGACCTCGCAGTCCAGGTGCGGATGGTGGACAGCATGGTGGTGCGAATCAGGCATGACATGTGGATGGTGGTTTCTCGCTTAGCGTGGTCTCGATGTGTCGGCGTTGAGCGCTTGGCATTGCAATACGGAAGGGCGGCTCGTGGACGCGGAGCAGCAGACGTTCAAGACTGTGCGTGACGCTCTCCGCGCGCTGACTTTCTCACAAACGGGCCGCATCCCACGCGAGGACATTTATTTTTTGGCGATTCTGCGGCGCAAACTGGCCGAGACTGCATTGCCGTTTAATGACGGACCGATCTCGGTGCTCGCGCTCGGCCGAGTGCTCCCGAAAAATCTCTTTTCGAGCCAGAAAAAACTCTTCCCGGTATGTTGAGCCTTGATTTTGAGATTTATATGCAGCTTTCTGAGCCTCGTCTGCCGCTGCAGGTCGGATTTGAATCCGTTGCATCTGTGCAACTGGACAAGGCTAGCGACGCGATAATTCGTTTGAACTGCAGTAGGTTCTTGCGATTCTCCATGCGATGGTGATTTTGCTCTGATGAATGTGCCTACGTAGAGATCATTGAAGGCAATAATCAAAAGTCCCCGATTTTCGCCGTCAGTCCAATCCGTGATCTAGGTGAGATACGTCAAGACAGACTGATGATCTCGAGAACTTGACGTTTGACATGACACAGATATCGTGTTTCGGTCCTATGTGGGGAGTAAGGCTTGGAAGAAGGCAATAGGGCACTTCGAGGCTCTCACCCCAGATGAACTAGCAAAGTTCATCGAGGACTTCGGCCACGAAAATGGAGAGCATTTGCTGTCAACTGCAGGTGAGGACGGATTCGGTTTGCTGCGGAGAAACATCACTCGCATTCTCGAAGGTGGGCACCAGGTGCTTCAATGCAGTGAGTACCAATTCTGGGAAGAGCGCCATCCAATTTCTCCCGAGGCCCACGCTAAGTTACGAAGCCGTCTTTTAAAGCAGATCAAAGAATCGCTTCGGCGGGATGACATCTCGAAAGACGAGATCCGACATTTGACGTCTCAAGACTTACTTGTTGCGGAGTTTGACAAGTCTCCGGAGCAATTACTGAAAGAGCAACTGCGAAGAGAACGTGAGCGTCGCGAAGCCGAGAAGCAAAGTGTACGTGATGCAGCAAGGAAGTTGCTCGAGATCGAGATGAAAGCCCAGGAAGATGCGAAGGAAGCCCAGCGTAAAGAGCGGGAAGAGCGCAAAAATGCTCTGCTTGAAGCCAAACTCGAATTAGTGCGACAGAAGGAGGCTCGAAAAGATGCTTCCAGAAGAGAGAAAGAAGAAGAACGGCGAATGCGTGAGGAAGAGAAAGAAATGCGCAAATTTCTGAAAGAGGAGGAAAAACGAAGGAGGGTGGAAGAGAAGGAGATGCAGATGCAGCTCAAGATTGACGAGCTGAGAGAGCGACGCAGACTAAGGGAACAACAGCGTTCAATTTTGGAGAATGGTGTGAACACAGCCAGTGGAGGAATTAGCTCCACACTGAGCCCGGCGAAAGGGAAAGAATCAAGTGAGCTCTCCCTCCAAAAGCAACGAGCTGCGCTGTTGAAGTTTGTTCGTGAGGAACGTGATCGAAGACGGCGTCTCAGGCTATGGGAAAGACGTCGCGCCACTGAAAGTCTGGTCTGGAGTCGAGTTAAGAGCGAGTTTCAACGCTTCACCGGGTATAGCGACAGGAAGCGTGGAAGCCAACCCAAGAAGGTGCTCGCATATCCGACAGTGTTTCCGACGGATGCATGCACACCTGTCGTTTCTGTGGATAACCTTCCGTCAGAGGTTCAAAGGGATGTCATCTTCGTATGGGATACCCTCTCCACCTTCTCTGACGTGTTGCGAATGTCTGCTGTCCCATCGTTGAGCTCTTTTGTGGATGTAGTTGTGAAAGCCACCGCACCTGCTAAGGAGGGGGTTGTTCGAGATGACAACGCGGAGCGAGCCATGTCCTCGCTTCACATCAGCTTGCTGAAAGTGCTGCTGGAGGAGCACTTCCCGGCGATGCAGATGGGGACTACTCTTGACGAATTTTTAAGAACTCGACCACTCAATGCGCATACCTGGCCTGAGCTTGCTCGTCAAGTTTGCCTCTTAGCGCTCGAGTCTACACATCCTAGCATTGATGACCAAGTAGTCAAGGCCCTGAAAGGATCTCGATCAAATCGTGATGATCCAGTTCTGCTACCACTACGCCAACGACTCCAGGATCGAGGTTCCAAACTTCTTCAAGGACAGAAGTACGAGGTGGTAGAGACAAAAGAAGAAATTGTGGATCTGGGGCAAGAAAGAAGAACACACCGCGAAGCTAGCTCGGTAAGCTCACACTCTCCAACCACTCACTACGGAGCTGTGGCTGAAGAAGGAATTGGAGAATTGTTGCGTGCCGAGTGGAGGGAAGGATTCGTCGTCGTTGAAGAGGTTCTGAGGAAAAGTAAGCCAAGGGACTCGAATGATCCAACAAACGTCGGTGAGATTGAGGGTGGGGTGGACAAGATCAAAGTCGGCGATTTCATCTTGGCTGTGAACGGCCAATCAACCACGACGCTGCAAGACACAGATGCGTTTCATGCACTTCTTGCGGCTATTCCAGCTCCGCATGGTGTGCTTCTGTCGACAGTGGTTCCTGCTGTGAAGCCACCTATGAAACACATCCCGACGACGCAAACAGCGAACAAGTTGAAGATATGTGCCCACGTGCTCAAGATACTGCGATCAAAGGAAATTGCCGATCCCTTCAATCAGCCCGTGGATACTGAGCTGTATCCTGACTACCTGTCCGCTGTACATGAACCAATGGACCTCGGAACAGTTCAAGAGAAAATCGAAGATGAGGAGTACGAGAACGACGACGATGTTGAAGCCTTCATCGATGATGTGAATCTTGTCTGGAAGAACTGCTATACCTACAACTCGATGAAAGCTGAAATTTCGCATATGGCGAAGAAGTTGTCTGCAATCTTCGACCGCCTAATGGAAGAGTGGGTTGAAAGCAGCGTTGTTCGACCGCTCGTATCCGGTGAAGAGGATCACTGTCGTTCGTGCCGGACGAACCATGTCAAGGATCGGTTGCTGCTGTGCGACAGGTGCGATGCTTCATATCACACCTTTTGCCTCGCTCCTCCGCTGAAGAAGGTCCCTACCGGTGAATGGTATTGTCCTCGATGCGTTGCGGAGCCTGCCTTTACTCACGATGCAGCGAAAAGGAAATCAAGCGACGACAAGGATGGCGTACAATCTGCTGAAGTTATCGAGTATTCGGAGTTTGAGAAGAAACTGTTGCAGGTGCTGGACTTCTTGTCGAGAGAGGACTTCGCTCAACTGGCACTTCCAGAACTGGTTGCGGTGTCCCGTGTGCTTAGTGAGCTACTGCTTGAGACGAGCGCGGTGCAAGATCTGTATAGATCTATAGAGGAACGAGCTTCTGACTTGCGCAAAGAGTGCGGTGACAGTCTTGCGGATATGCTCCTGTCATGGGAGAATTTTTCACCACCGCGCGTATCAAGTGGAATCGATTACACCAAGCGTTTCATAATCGATGGAGTCGACCACGAACTAACTGAGGATCTTTTAAGCTATCTGGAAGAGAAGACTGTAGCAGAACGAGATGGCGCACCGCTCCCGGATCCGCCTGAGTGTCTATCAGCCACAGCTGTGTCTGATGTACTTGTGCCTCTTGATGAATCTGACTGTGACTCTAGCGAGAGTGATGATGAGGCTCAGCTTCTGGAAGAACTCGGAGATGCACATCTCGCAGCATGTGTTGCCGACGTAGAAATGGGAGAAATCCCTGCGGAAGTGACGTGTGAGTTTTGTGAGCTTGAAGACGGTGTCGTGAATGGGTCGTTGAGGTTGTATACACAATCGCCGATCACACATCTCATCAAGGAAGTCGATGATTTCGAGATCCCACCCATTCTTCAGACTACAACTTCAGAAAGTAAAGACAGTACTTATCGACGGCTTCTTCTTGCACAGGAGGTAAATCCCCAGGAATTGCACGCCGTTCGACTCGTGCAGACCGTAGTAGGCATTCGATTCGTCCCACCTACAGAACAGACAGCCCCAGATGACTGTGCAACAACGATCTACAGCGTGAACGACTGTCTTGTTGACGGAATGTCGCGTGATGAAATCGTACAGGCTATTCGAGTAGCGAAGCAGCCGATTCGTATCTATTCGTCACTCACTGCTGGTCAGGAAGCACTTCATGCTAGTGTGTCAATCGTCAACTTCAACATGCCAGCTGAAGCGGTACTCGGCATCGAAGTCGTAGCGGCGCACGACGGTTTCAACTTCATTCGGTCTATAGCGAAAGGCTCGTACGCCGAATTATCCGGCCAGGTGTTCCCGGGTGATGTGCTCTGGATGGTTGATGGATCCGAAACGTTCGGGCAGCCTTTAGAGAAAGTCTTGTACGATTTGAATTCTTCATTGCAAGGTCCCACCAAGACTCTCGTGCTTGCTCGTGCTCCATCGACGACGATGAAGACAATTGCGAAATCAAAAGCGTTAAACGCTGTGGTGCTCGCAGCAAAACGTGCCAAGTTGAATGAGCTGTTGACTCAAGCTGTGACAATCCCTTCTCAACGGACACACCGCGAGTATTACGAGGTGACGTTCGACAACGGACCTCTGGGACTTGCGCTTTCCTTGGAAGGTCGTGTGATCGTCAAATCTCTTAACGACAATCCTGACGGCACTCCGGGTCAAGCATCGCTGAGTGGAAGAGTTCAAGCTGGCGACGTGATTGAGCGCGTCAACGGCAATGACTACGGTATCCTTCGTGACTTATCCCAGTTCACGTCTTCGCTGGTGACTCTGCCACGTCCAATTGTCATCAAATTCTCCAGAGAAGTTCCACGTGCCTTGGGAACTCAAGGAAGCACCGATGATTACAATGATGCAGAATCTTTGAGACACCGGCTAAACATTGTGAGCGGACCGTTTGAGAACATCAAGACCTTGAAAGTCTTGAGTGACCAGCTCACATCGCTACCCTTGGTGATTGAAGATTTTGGGATCAGTAGGCCCACAGTTGCATTCGTCGGCGGCACGATTTCGTGTGAGGGGGAGGACATGGTCATCAGTGTTGGCGATCAACTCGTTGGTGTGAACGGATGCTCAACTGCTGGTCTGCCTTGGGAAGCTGTATCGAGAGTGTTGTCTCAGATACGTGGCCCCCTACATTTGCATTTTGCCGAAATCGCACGTCTTCGCGCTCTCTTCCACGCTCACGAACCCTGCATCCAGCATGCAAATGTCGCGTGGTCTGAGGCTGACAGTCTCCAACCAAAAATTATCAAGGCCGAGAGATACGAAGACTTCATCAGGCACGTTGTGCCCCGAACAATGCTCTTGGGGAAGTGCAGTAGTTCGTACACGTATTACTGTTTCCAGGGCGATCGGCTCAATCTTTATGTGTTGAGCACAGAGGGTCATTGGCTAGTCGTGGGATCATCAACAGTTGGACTACGCAAAGTTTTGTTGTATCTTGAAGGGTCTGGAGCAGCTCAAGACGTTTCGCTTGCAAGCAAAATCCGGGCTGCATTCCCCAAAGTTGCTCGCGTAGAAGAAGGTGGCGAATTCACCCTTGCACCCTTTCTGCAAACGGGACCTTTCGCACTGAAGACGGAAGTTGCTTTGACTGCGGATGCCGAAGGAGAGAAGTTTGATGCGTCAATTTTGTACTTCGGGCGAAAGTTTCATCTCGGTACGTACGTGTCTCGACAAGAAGCAGATGTTGCTGTGAAGCGAGCGGAGCATTATGTGCGCGAGACCGGGATCCACACACCTCCACAATCACCGAACATTTCTACTCTCACACAGCATCTGCCAACACCGATGTTAAAAGCAGAGGTAGCTGTTCGGCGAAGCTTTCAGAGGCGGTATGAATACGGAGGTGTTTTGGATGGCAACGGTCAACCGAGGAGAATGCTCATATCCCAGTCGGTTGTCCAAGCTATTCGTCGTGGAATGCTAGGAGATGGAGCCCAATATGGTTACGGGACAAGCTCATTGAATGGGGCGTACGCAGGGCAAGGTCGTGTAAGCACTATCGCTTCTGGGGCCCAAATGGCGGACTATTATAAACGCAAGGTACCGGAGACATTAAACCATGAGATGAGGCAAAGACTGGAGATGCAGAAGAGAGCCCGACAAATGCCTGGCCAGAACATGCAGCAGGCTGGGCCATACGGATCGTCGAGAATGTCCCCATCTGAGATCGCGAAACGGCAACTGCAGCCTATGGCGGACCACGGACGAGCGATGCTCGCAGCGTGGAACAACTACGCACGAGCACCGACTCCTCAGTATGCTCAAGGTCTCGCCATGGCATGCCTAACAAGCTTCGAAGAGGTAAAGAAAGCGACTACGAGATTGATGTCGGATCCAAATCACCCCGTACCCGATTTGAACACCTTCGTCTGTCTTCACCACGCGTTTGTGGTTGGTCTAATCTGTGCCATGACGACACAAGCCTTGACAAACAGCAGGAAGACGAACGGAGATTCTCTTCTTGTTAAGGCAGTTGCAGATGCGTTTGCAACAGCGTTGCTTTGTTGCATCGATCCGTCTCCACTTCTTCGCAGCCGTGCCCTGACGGGGTTTGCCAACGTTGTCAAGCAATGCGATCGCACAGCGAGACCACACGATTTGTCCGAACCGCTGCATCACTTAGCGAACTTCGTTGTGCAGTTCGTCCAGTTGTCAAAGTATCTCGCAGCCGGCAGCTTCGATGATCTGTCTCAGTGTCGCCCCGTTATTGGCGCAGATCCACGCTCGATGGAGATGTTGCCCGCGTCCTTCGCGCAGCAAATCAGGATGCTCGAAGGTGTTCGACGGGCTTTCGTGTCGCGTAGTGCATCTGCTAATCAAGGACTCTCTCGGCCACCTAGCGCCTCGTCTCTGGGGCACCGAATCCATGGGACCGGAGGTGAACAGTTATTCCACGTTGATTTTGGTCCAGGACCATTGGGAATCATGATCAACTATTCGGCACGGGGCAAGGTGGTGGTAACGGAATATTCCGGGGATCGAGGTCAAATGGGGCAGGCTCAAGCTTCGGGTAAAGTCGCTATTGGTGATGAGGTCTACGCTCTCAACGGACGGTTAGTGGAGAGCATTGGAGGAATGGAAGGTTTCAAGGCCTTTGTGGCCAGTGGTCAGCGGCCCATCCGAGTAACATTCAAAGTCACCCCCGAGTCAATGCCGCTTCCGGGTCGGGGTGGGGTTGCTGCTCCACGGGGTCCAGTTGCTTCCAGCTTTGGATATCCTTCGAGTGGGCAGCTCCCTCCCAAGCAAGTAGAGCCTATACCTCTAGCGGTTCCGACAAGCTCGCAAGCGGGAATGTATCACGCAGGAGCCACTCAACCCCAAGCAATGGCAAGACCATTGTACCCTCATCAACCTTCTCACCCTGGCGCATTATCTCACCAAGGGTACCCCCCTGCCGCGTTCCCAGGACCGAGTGGCATGAGTGTGTACAATCCATACACTAATGATGGAATGCCGATGTCAAATGTCTCGCTCGGCGCCGGGTGGCAACAGCAACCGCAGCAGCAATCAACGCAGCAGTTTTCAGGATTCACGCCCCAGCCTATGATGCCTGCTCCTATTAACCCCCGCACCAATGGCACGGTGCTCGGCACCCCTCCCCCGTTTCCACGATCGTCAGCTTCGATGGGGTTTCCTTCTCCACCTGATCTATCTGGAATGTCGAATCAACCTCCAGTCGCTCCAATGGGGATGCAACCACAATTCGGGACGGGCTTTGTTGCTTCGAACGACCCGAACGTTCAAGACAACGACCCGAACAGCATCTCGTTCTGCGACGCTAATGGGACGACATTCCGAAGCTCTCCTGATTTCGAGATCGACACGACAGCGACTAGTGCGTCTTCGGTTGTTGCGGACGAGACAAGTACTGTCGAAGGCGATGGAAATGATTCGGTTTTGGACATGGACACGGAAGAGGAGAATGACGAGTCAGCTGACGTCAACTCTGCGGACTTCAACTCGGGAAGTGTATCACAGATGACCACACCAGCGAACTCAGATGTGGAGAGTGACGGAGATGTAAGAGGAAGACGAGCTCATAGTAGTTCACTTACTCAACCGCTCGAATCTACCTCTGACGTGAGTGTCTCACAACAACAAATTGGGTTAGTAGCAGCACAAGCCACACGTGCGGTCAGTCCGGCTACAAACGATGTGGCATCTGCTGAGGAAGACTTGAATCTTAGCATGGCCAGAAGATCTGCTCGAGTGCCCCGTAAAATCACTACGAACATTGCCGATATGTACAACCCTGAGCTGAACGGCAGCACTCGTGGACGCGGAGCTGGTGGGTTTGGTGGGCGCAATGAAGTCGTCGAGCCAACGCATGGCGAAGTTGGCGAACTGGCCACAGAACTTCTTGAGGACTTTCAATCCACCATTCGATCTAGCAAGGATGATGTGTCGACTACATTGCAACTTCATCGTGCGCATCTGCTCACCATCGAGGCCGCAATCCCGCGCGAAGCGTTCCGAGCTGGGAAGTGGACTCGGGCCGTGCGAGCTGCGTGGGCGGAAATGGTGGTCACCTGCGACGCTTCTACGACTCTCGTTGAGGCTACACTGTTGCTTGAGTCGATTTTGGAAAGTGAGTGGCTCGATTCGTGCTGGAAATCGTCCTTCTTACCAACGGCAAGGACGGCAATGAGTAGTGCGACGATTGCATCCGCTGCAATGCGTGTGTATGCATTGGATGATGCAGTTTCCTACGTTCGTTTGAAACGTGGTGGCGGCCGTCGCAAGCAGCAGCCACAACGATCCGGAGCGAGCAGTGCCCAGACTTCACCTGTGAAGGCGACAATGATCGACCTCACCACAACTACGGTTGCACATCCTGCCGACTTGGAGTTTGTGGCGAAGCTTCAATCAGCCACACTGGAAGTCGCCAACCGCATCGTTGACCGTATTCTCGTGATGCAGCGCGAAAAGACGCTCAACGTTGTCCTCCATCGCCAGGTACGACATCTCTTCATCTCGCCTGCATCTGAGTGTTATGATTTCATCTCTTGTTCTAATCCTGCAGGCGATTCGTGAGCTGATCGCGTTGACAGACTTGAGCGAAGACCAGATTGACCAGTGGATCCGCGCGGCAGCTAACTCTGCCCAGCAGGCTCAGCAAACGCGGATCCAACAACTCAATGTGTCAAGCTCCGGAGCTCCACCTGGCTCATCGCGCCAGCCAACGCCAAAGCGAAAGATCAACAACGCGTCCCCGGCACCGGGCTCTGATCGTCCGAACCGGAAACGGAAAACTGCGGCTCAGCAGGTGTCTCTGCCGTGCTACCAGATACGAGATTCGGCATATCCCTACTGCATCCCCTCGCCCAACGATCCTACTCTGCGAGCTCGCCTTGATGTTATCATCGCTACGCTTCTCAAGAATGAGTTAGCGATGCCATTCGCTGCGCCTGTGAACGTGCGTGACGTGCCGGGGTATACCGACATTATTGAACAGCCGATGGATCTTGGAACAATCCGAACTCGCCTGTCGCGCGGCTTCTACGATGGTCGCTTCGAATTAGTTGCTCATGACGTCGACTTAGTTTGGACCAATTGCTTCCACTACAACCGCATCGACTCCGAGATTTCCAAGTGCGCCAACCGACTACGGTCCGTGTTCAACCGCCTTTTCGAACATTGGATATCACAGCAGCCAGTCGGAACCCCGGTTGTTGCACTGCCGTCGGAAGAGGCATGTCGTCAGTGCGCACAGAGTCACGCGTCTGATCAAATGCTTCTGTGCGACTCGTGCGATGCCGCCTATCACTTGTTCTGTCTGTCTCCACCACTGAAAGAGATTCCCGAGGGTGATTGGTTCTGCCCGCGGTGTCCCATCCAGCAGCTCACACTGTGATCACTTTCAATAGACGCGCCAAAATGAAGGTTGTACGAACTTGTGTACGCCTGCATTGACCAAACTATATCCATTTGCTGCTGATTAATTAAATACCACGAAGCGATTCAAAGTCGTCGGCTAATTCGGAGCGTCTCGGATCGTCGCAGCACTTGGGCGGCGCCGTTCAACCCGACCGCGACATCTCCCTCTAGCTGGCGATGGATCACGGCGTCCTCGGCCGGCTCAGCGTAGTCCGCGAGGAACAGCTCGTCCAGCTCCTCCTCGTCCATCATATTGGGGCTCGAGACATTCCCGGTTGTGCTTGACAGGGCGTCGATGCCACCTACACCGACCCACGTGGAGAGCGGCGATGTTGGTCGGTACATCACTTCGAGTTCCTGGACGCGGAACGTGGTGGTGCCGCCCGACCCGCTCGATTGGAGCCGCGGGCGGCGCGGCGTGGCCGCTGGCGTGCTCGACGCCGAGCATTGGTTGCTGATCTGGGACGCCCTGTCTGCCTCTTTCTTGTCGTCGTGGAGATGTTCGTGCACCAGTAAGAACTCTCGGATCGTGCGCAGCGCGTCGCACCGGTCTTCGCGGTCACACTCGTCGTCTTCGTCCTCGCCAAAGTACGAGTCATCGTCATCCTCGTCGTTGTCCTCGCTTGCGAGCAGTCCGCGCGTCGTCTCCATGAGCACCTGCACGAACGCGTCAAGCTGCTGCATGCGCGCGCTCTCGATCTTCTCGCGCGCCGACGCAAAGCCCGAGCGCACGCGGAACCGTGACGGGAATGCGATGGCGGCGAAGCGCTTTGCGAGCTCACGGCACTGCGCGCACATGCGGCGTGGGTGGAGTCCGTGCGGCTGCGCGAGCGTGGCTTGCAGCGTCGTGTAGAGTGCGCGGAATTCCGAGTAGCGCCGAGCCACGTACCACTCCTTGCGGCCGCGTGCCACGCGCAGTACGTAGAGCGTCGCGTGCTGCGCCATCTTGGCCGAGCGCCCGTACGAGATGACGCGCGCCGCCACGGGCCGGTGCGTCAGCGCACGCGCCGAGATCTGGAAGCCGCTGCCCATGCGCGGCCGATCTGCTGAGGAGCTCTCGGGCATGATCCAGGAATGATGGTCGACGAGCTTTAGACTTCGTCCACGGGTTGGATTGACCGCTGGCGTCTTGGGGGATTTTGCGAAATGAAGACATGCAGGCACGGAGGAAGATGGTGTCGTGCAGTTGCGCGGCGTCTCTGCGCCAGGGAAGAGAGAGAAGCAACGAGGGCTGACGATGGTGACGGGCACGAGTGGGCTGGCCATTAATCCGCAACTCGGATCCGCAACCCTATGCGCGACCGGCCTATCACGTGACGTGATATCCAAACCTCCGAAGCAGAAAATGGGCTGGGGATCGCCTTCCGCCCCCGCCATCTTGCAACGTCCTGTGCTGTTTTTCTGTTCTGACGAAAAGAACGATTTCCGAATTGGGCGATTCAATCAACCGGGCACGGAGAGACCATCATTCTCGCACATCTGGGCGACGAAATCAAGTGGTTGAGTTCGTGGATTTTAGACCAGCGACACTTTTTGTGACTCACAGTCGTGAAAAGGAGTGCAGGTTGATGAAGGGGGAGAAATCTTCCTGTGGCCATCAAAACTCCAATGATGATGATGCCATCACCGGCCATCATTTGATTATCGCTTGTTCTCTATGCTCCTGTTGAAGCTTGGACTATCCAGAGCAGTCTGTATCTGTGTTGATCATGCGCCCAACGGGCACGGGGAAAAGAAGCCAGGGCCATCCGGGGTACGCCAGCGGCACGCACGGCTGCCTCTGTCGCCGATACCTAGAGGATGTTAAATAACCCCTAGACCAACCTTCTGTAGCATATCATCGCCCACCGAGAAGAGTCCACCGAGGGGTTTCTCCAACCCCTTGGAAGCCATGAGGTCCTCGAGAGGATCGCGTATTCATCCGTCGACGAAGGGTCTCCACGCAATGCCGCTTGTCGCTGAGACGGTCTCTCGGGGTTTCTCAGCTGGATCCGCATTCCGCCTGGTGATAAGGTCATCAGTAGAGTGGGTTCACCCGTTCGTGCGACGTTCGTACCACATTCGTACGACCTTGGTTTCCCTTTGTCGACGCATTGAAGTTGCCCCACTTTGACAAAGCATCGGGGAAACCATGCTCCTCGAGCGACTGGAGATGGAGAACTTCAAGTCCTTCCGCGGCCGCCACGACGTGTCGTTCGGGGCCAAACTCAACTGCATCACAGGCGCCAACGGCTCCGGTACGTGGCCGTGTTTTTCTCGTCGCGAGAGCCACAGTAGAACTGACGCAAGCGCGTGGTTTGTCCCAAAGGGAAATCCAACATCCTAGGTGGTGACTGATGGCGTTTGGCGATGCCTTTGATGGGTAACAGAGGCAACGTACTGACGAACGCGATGAAGAGGCGATCTGCTTTGCGTTTGGAGAAAGCAGCTGCGCGCGGTTGCGCGTCGCGTCCATGAAGGAGCTACACTCGAAGCCGCTGGGCAAGGCTGAGGGAACCACGACGCGTGTGACTCTGCATCTGAGGACGAGGCGTGAGGGGGGGGCGCTGTGTGAGGTTGTGACATGAGACGGTGCTCATGGCGCATGCTCTCCAGAGAACGAGGCGATGGTGATTAGCGCGACCATGTGCGCGAGAACAGGCCATCGCACGTACAAGCTCAACAACCGCATGACGCCGATAAAAAGTAGGCCGTTCTTTGTCTCTCAAGAGCGCAGTACTTCGGTCGCACTCTTACCAGCGAGTGCGTTCAGTGGTCAAGCGGCAGTTGAGGCTTCAGTGCGGAATCAACGTGGAAGTCTCGTTATGGTACAAAGGCGATTTTTTAGTGTCATAGCTCCGTACTTGCGATGACTCAATGGCGACATGAACGATAGGCTGATCCAGCAGAATTTTGTACACAAAATGCCAAGTCGTACACCAGCGGAATTGGCAAGTTATCTCTGTGAGGTGTGGGTCCGTACTGAGGTTCTCCCTCCGCACATGGGGCTGAATTGCGATGGGTAGGCTGCGGGCACGAAGTTATTCTTTGAGTATCGTGAGGAGGCATATACAGCAATAGAAGGATTCAAGAAATCAGCGCTGACGATCGACCAGAATATTTGGCGGCTGGTAAACGATGTACCGAATCATGTCTCGTTACGATTCTGATCTCGTGTCCTTTACGAAGAGTGAAGTGGTGCGTCGCGAGAGCGCCTTGCTGGATACCTACCGGCAGCAACGCGAGGTGAGACACAAATCTTGATGGATGATGCTCGGGCCCAATTTACAACACGTGATTGCGAGCAGAACGACCAGCGGATCAAACGATTGACCGACGAACTGCGCGAGACCAATCATCATCTACTTATCTCGCGTGGGCAGTTTGAATCGTTCATGCTGGAGCCGCTCGCAACACACTGATCCTAAAGCTTGTCTGAAGAGTATCAGCAAGGGCAAGAAGAACTCGATGCTGTCATGGAGAGAATTGGCGAGGTCTCAGCTCGGTTGACAACAGCAACAAAAGCGCACGACCGTTATTGCGAGAAAGTTCAGCAATTGGGGGTGTTATTGTCCGCACTGAAGACGGAACAATCTCAGTTCGAAGGCGTGCAACTCGAACTGATCAATCTCAGCACGACGTTGGAGGGATTGACCTCAAGAGTAGCTCAATTGAAGGAGCGGATTTCATCTGACTCCAGCAAACAACAAGAACGCGAGCGCGAAATTACAGACCTGACCGACAGGAAAATTCAAACTGAGCTGGTATATATGCACACACGAAGTTGTGAGCCTGGTGTGTATGGTGTTGATGTCGAGCTTGTAGGCTATCTGTATAGCTGTGGCAGGCCTGGCATCAATGCAAAATTTGGCAGAGTTATACTCGGACGCAGTGACTCGCGAGGTAGCCGCGGAAGCGTTCATCCACCTGTTACAACAGAAGCTACTCGAGGTGACTTGTGGAGCACGGGACTTTCCAAGCAGCTTAACTATAGATACCAGTTGCCGATATTGCGGTTTAGGTTGAAAACGAGAATGTCAAACACACCGAGGAATTTTTCCAAATCAAGCTAAACGAGATGGTATGAAACTGTACAAAGGTTGCAGTTCCGTGACTGATATTTGACTTCCACAGTCGATGCTCGAAAACGCACTACACCACAATCAACTGTCGATGAGAAAGGCTACCGCGATCGCACAAGAGGAACTTGACAGAAAGTTGGGCCAAATTCAGCAACTTCGCGTGGATTGCAAAGGATGGTCCAAAGATCGGGTTGATCACGAGAAAGTGAAGCTGCAGTCGAAACTGAAATGTGTCTGCGAAGAAGAGCGAGTGACAGGCAATGAACTTCCCAGAATGCCTGTACCTCTGCAGGGCGAGGGTAAGTCTAAACGCGTGCAAGCCAATCTCCACATCCAACTCAACATAGGATCTTTCAGGAGACTTTGGTTTGCTCAGGGACTACTTCGAAGTGGATCGATCTCAATGTGGGGAACTATGGATCCGACCTCTTGGGTTGCTTCTTCAAAAAGCTCTTTGCATTCGGATCTGCTCCGACTCAGAAGTGGCGAAGCGGATCTTGGCAGCAAATTGTAATCGACATACCTTCACAATATGGTAGAAATGATTCTCACCGTGACAACTTCTTCGGCTTTTGACGTGATAATTGTTTAGGCCATTGAAGGAACTCAAACGTTCATCTCGTAACCTCGAGCACTGTTTATCAGCAGTGTATACGGCGTTTGGTCGAGTCAACGTGGCTGACCCATTGGAGTTCATTTCCGTCACCGACACCGCTTGCCCGGAGCTGAGTGATCTGCTGAAAAACTGCCTGAAGAAAGGTGAAATGTTTCGGATTGTTGATCCCTTCATTAGGTTCGTTGACCCCACGATTTGTCACAGCGTTGGGTCAATGGCTTCTCGTTAGATCGGATCGAGTCGGGCAACAAGTACTTCATAAGTTTGGAATACCTTGCGTGGCAGCGAATCTGAACATGCACAGTTCCGGTGTAAGTGTGTTGCGTAAATCATGTTGGTCACAAACTGAGCAGAATACTCCAGATGTTATCCGGGGGTTTCCAAGGCGAAAGCCTAGCTTTTGATTCATTTCTTAGACTCCCAAGTCTTCGTGCTCTCCGGTGAGCGAGCTTGCTCTTCGACGAAAGCATTATCTTGTAGCTGACAGTCGCGCAGTTTAAAAGTGGAGGGAGAGCTAGCAGGGATGGACAATATCCAACTGAAGCTCGAGTCACTAGAGCATATTCACAGAGAGTGTTTGAAGCTTCGGTACGTGCAGCCACGATGCCATCCTCACACTTTGTACTAAAATTTCATTCACAGGAGCTCCATACGCCAAAATGAGAGTGACATCGATCATATTCAAACACGTCTGCTTGAGCTTGGCCGTCAACGCGAGCGTATCAAACACGAGCAATCAGCGCTTAAGAATACTGAAGTCCGCAAGGTTATCTTCAAGAAGATCTTGGATAAATATCTCAGCGTGGTTATCGAGAGCGGAAAGGTAGTCGACCCAAACGAGCGGGTTTACCAAGATCAACATGCCCGCCATCTTCAAGCGCAGGTTCGTGAGTATCAAGCAGAGCTCGCAGACTTGGAGGTAATTCACACGTGATTGCGAGAATATGGTGATAGAGAGCGCAAATGTGGGGTCATGGCGTAGGCTGAGCAGGCAAAACTGGAGGCCCAGTTTGAGCAGTCGGCTGACAACCAAAGAGCTTGCGCGGGCCAACTTCAGCAACTACAAGATCAAGTGCATTCCATGAGTGAAAAGGTGGCAGAGTGCAAGATAAGGGACTCTCATGCAACAGCCCAAATGGCTTTGGCCTCTGAACACACAACGACACTTACCTCGGCTAAGGAGTCAATTCGGTACGATGACGTCGAATCTCGGAGATTCTTCGCGGCGCGGGCATTGACGATGCCCTCTGTTCAGTGTTTTGTTTGAAGAGATCAAGTCCCTGAAGCACTCGCATAGAGATCTGGAGCTTCGCAAACGCGAGGTGGAAGAGTCACTGCAGTCTTTAGAGCTTGACTTGAATGCGCGCAGTGAGGGCAATTCCCAAGTAGCCACCTTTGAGATGAGAAACGATTCCGTACTGGATCTCGAGACCCAAGCAAAAAATCTCAAAGAGCAGCTAGACTCCTGCAAACTCAAGCAACGAGCGTATGACGAAGTCACATCAAAGAATCCCAAAGTCTCTGAGGAGGCTGTACTGTTCAGGCAGAGGCAGTTAGCACGTTTCCAAGACCAAGATCAGACTTTAAAAATGTCAATTAAGAATCTAGAAGAAGGAATTGAAACCACCCAGCAGCGTTCAGCCCAAGCGAACGAGATCGCATTCGCCCAAGTAAATCGCTCTCTCGGTGACATCTTCAGTTGTGTCGCCCCAGGAAAAGGCGTTGAACTGAGCGCAATCGGACCAAACATCGAGGTACAACCTGCGAAGGTCACGACGTGAACGCGATGAATAACCTTCTGCGATTAGGATGGTGTGAAGTTTGACGTCCGCAGCTCTTGCAACAAAAGCGACAAACACCAAGCTAAAGCTACTAAAGAGCTCTCTGGTGGTCAACTCGCAATACTCGGTACGTGGAGTCAGGTATCAAACATTCTCAGTATCTCACTCGCCTCCACAGGCATGTCATACGTGTTTGCTCTAGCTCGCTACAGTGCATCACCGATGTACATTCTTGACGAGATCGATGCCGCACTGGACGAACATAATCAGGTATGGGTCGCCTTAACAAACGGTGAGTGTCCGAAGCTCACAAATGCTTCACTCGCAGCGCCGAGTTGCCGAGCTTGTGCTGGAGCATTTCAACCAGAGCCAAGTCATTTGCATCTCGCACCATGAGGCTTTTCACACCCGGGCGTCTCGCCTGATTCAGGTTCAAAAGCATGACACAACGTCTGTGATCACGACTCGCACCCCACGAGGCTGAGAAATCAATGCAACGAGAACAAGTGAAGAGAAAACCAGGTCATATCTTACTATTCCTTAACCATGGGTGCACAAGAGCGCGCCCGTCGGGGTTGGGACGACGAGACGTCCACGACACCACCGATCACGCCCGTGACCATTATTGCAAACCTGACGCGGGTTGCGCGACCTTTTACTCGGCCTTGGCGGCCGTCTTCTTCTTCTTCTTGTTGGTCTTCTTTTTCAGCGAGGACGCCAAGATGGCCGCGGTCTCCTCGTCCACCGTCTTGTCCGACTTGACGCGATCCGACGGGAACGGCAGGCCCGTGATCTTGGTCGTGCCGTTCGGCATCAGCAGCACGGTGGCCTTGAAGTGGGCGATCTTGTCGCCCGCGCGTCCCTCCAGGATCGGGTACGGCTGGAGGAGCTCGTGCTTGACGCACTCGACGACGCCCATGCGCGCCTGGGACTCATCCTCGAACGCGCGGATCGTGAACGGCAGCGTGGGGAACTTGCTGTTGATCTCGCTCAGCACGTAGCGCGAGGCCTTCATCTTGAGGCGGTAGTTCTTGTCCACCTGGCGCTTGAAGACGGTCGTGCGGCGCTCGCTCGAGACGGGCTTCTCGCTGCCGGTCGTGTAGCAAATGTCGATCGTGTAGACCTCGTTCGCCTCGAACGTGACCTTGGGCGTGCGGTTCTCCGGGTCAATCTTCTGCGCAATGAGCTTGCTGCCGTCGATCACGAAGCGCTTGAGCTGGTGCATGAGCGTGCCCTGGAGCGACTTGACGCCGTAGGCCGCCTCGAGCTTGGTGAGCGCCTCCGAGACCTGGAGGTTCGTGTTGCCCGGCTTGATGAGGCGCGCGCAGAGCTCGACGGCATCGTTGGCGCACTTGAGCACGTCGGCCTCCGGGCCCGAGAGCTCCGGGAAGGGCTGGTCGGCAGCCGAGCCTTCCTCCGGCACGATGGCCGTGTGGGCTACGACGGCGATGTAGCCGTCAATGTGGCAACCCAAGTCGATCTTGACCCAGTCGCCGGCCTTGACCGCGAGCGACTCGCTCGGCAGCGGCGAATAGTGGCACACGACCTCGTTCACCGAGACGCACGTCGGGAACGCGAGGCCCTTCTCGACCTTCTTGCTCTTGAAGATGGCGGCGCAGCGCTGCTGGATGATGAGGTCGCCGAATTTGCAGAGCTCGACGACGTCCTTGCCGGCCGCGAGCTGCGCGAGCACGCCCTGCAGCGCCGACTGCGCGATCTCGGCCGCGAGGCGGTAGCGCTCGACGACGTCCGAGTTGCTCAGGTCCTCGACGACCTTCTCCTCCTTGGTCTCCTCGACCTCCTCCTCCGAGTCGCTGGCGTTCGAGCGTTCGTCGTCCGATGGCATGGCTGCTGGGTGCTTGCTTGGGCTGTGAACGGAGCCAGCCGAGCGGATCCGTTGGCTCGAGGAGTTTCGTGAGGGATCTGCCACACCATGTGTACACCGAATAGATCCCCTTTTCGCAGCCAATCACCTTGGGGCTGCTGTCGAAAATGTCCAAAATCCACCATTGAAGTCACGGAAATGTCCTATTTTAGACACCGCGTGACCTACAATAGCGACTGTACAGAACTCGCGGCGAGAATTGTAGCCATGTCCCACTAAGTGAATTACAACGTTAACGGCAATTGCATTCAGTTGAGCGGTTAAATAGGCCATGCAGGGGACCAAACAAACACGTAGACTACCGCAGGTTCGGGTTGCTGCGCGTGATCGGCGGCAGCACGATACTCGGCAGCGGCGGGCTGCCGCCCTGGCTCTGCGTCGCGAAGCTCGAGGTCGCGGCGCCCGAGGCCGACGCAGCCCACGACGCGTGGCGCGTCGACTGGCTCGCGTCCTTGTTGAGGAACGAGAGCAGCGGGATGGACGTCGGCTCGACGGCCGGCTCGGCGTGCTTGTGACCGACAAAGTGGTCCTGCTGGCCCGCGATCATGCTGCTCACGGTGGGCAGCGCGCCGGCCGACGTCGGCCTCGCCGGCGCGAACGGCGGCAGCGCAAAGCCCTGCGGCGGCTCGTCGACCTCTTGCTTGCCTTCATACATTGCCCGCGAGTGCGACAGATTGTACGTGTACGGGAGCGGCGGGAGTTCGTCGTCGGGCTGGTAGCGCAGACTCGGCATGCGCTTGTGGGGATCCTCCCAGCGGCCCAAGTGCTGCTGCTCGCTCGCGTCGAACGAAGGCTGCTGGTGGAAGTTCTCGAGGTTGCCCACGCCCGGCAGCATCGGGCGCGGGGGCAGCAGCGGCTGCCGCGGGGCCACGCCGGTGCTCAGTCCAAAGCTGCGCGGCGGCGGCAGCGGCAGTGGGTCCTGCGCGCGCGGCCCGGGCGCCATCGGAGCCATGGGCGTCGAGAGGTAGTCGATGCGGAAGCGCTGCGCCGCCTCGGCTTCGCGCGAGCCCGCGTGCGCCTGCGTGGGCGAGGCCATGGGGCGATCTTCGGGCTCGGTGTCGTCGCAGTCGTCGCCGTCCGAGTTGTCGGCGACCTTGGAGTGCGACTTGCAGCGGCCTTTGACCTGGGAAAACTTTTCGCAGTTGGGCACGGTGCAGCGGCGGCCGCCGCCGTGGGAGATGCAGAAGCCTTTGCTCTGCGCGAGCTTGGAGCAGCCGTCGTGCTGGCAGCGGCGGCCGCCGCCGTGGGCTATGCAGAGCCCGCGGCTCTGCGCGAGCTTGTTGCAGCTCGGGTCGCGGCAGCGCGAGCCGCCGCCGTGGGCCTTGCAGAGCCCGCGCGTCTGTGCAAACTTCTCACAGCCGTCGTGCTGGCAGCGGGCGCGGTTGCCATTGCGTCGCGCGCTCATCGCGACCGGCGGGTTTGCGGGAAATCCTGTAATGGCGAGTATGGTTGGGGGCTTGCGCGATGGCTCGGGACCACCGGGGTCGACTTTAGTCACACACGTCCGTCGCGGGCGAGAGGGATTGTGACCTGCCGCAGTTCAGAAGGAGGAGGCGGACGTCGTCGCCAAGATGTATAGAAGAAGCTTCTTGAGGAATCAAGACGCAGAGACGGATAACCGCGGCGTCGTCCAACTGGCGAGTACACGAACGAGCCACAATGAGTTGAGCAACCTGGTGGAAGCCGCCCCGGACGCTTGGAAACTGGGCGCCGAGAAGGGGTGACATTGCGAGTACGACTCTTGCCGTGTCGGGATCCGTGCAGCCACCTGGTGGGTCGCGATGCAGCCATCTGGGAATCCGTACGCGTGACGACATCAAGTCCCACGGTGGAAGACGTCGTCTCAGGAATAAGACGCCCGTGAAAGGCTCTCCTCTCTCTTTATTACTGCGCCATACTAATCTGTGTCGTGTAGACCGACCAAGAGGGCAGCGAGAAGGACGACTTGTCTCGAGCGCTACTCACGGGGGCGACACACGCACCCACAGGCCCCCCTCCCGCCCATTCGCCTTCCAAGCGGACAAGGCGATTTCCCAGGGCGCCGAGCCAAACCAGACGCCGCCTCAAGGAACGATTCACGGAACGCACGTGACGTCGCCTGCTTTTCCGGAAGAAGCTGGCCGGAGCGAGATCGGTGGACGGGCCACACGCGCTGTTACCCGCCAGCAGCGGTCACCGCGGGTGACAGCGCTCGACAGTATGCATGATCCAGCAGGCGCCGCATCGGAAAGCGGCTCCTGCTTGATTGTTGGCCCAGCTGCGGCGCCGACCAAGCGACGTGTTCAGTGCGTCACCCAGAGAGTCGCCAGCACGGCCAGGGGGCGTGGGATGGCGAGACCTCCCCCCCTGGCGCTTGGTCTCCTTCGACTTGACGCCCTCGAGGCGCCATGTTTCGTAGACGGCTCCGGCTCTTCCGGCGGCATGCCGATGGTATTAATACCAGTGGACGGGTATGTCGATCCCCGGCGCGCTTGTGCTTGTGCGGTTGAGGTGACAGAGCCAGCCAAGGCGACGGGATGCCACATCCACTTGAGCTCCTGCCAGCGGTGGAATCGTCGTGAGCTCGTCAGCGGACATCCGGTGCTCCCAACTGGCTCTGCCGAAGGCAGATGACGCGATGCATTACCGTATTCGCCACCCATCTGTGAGTGGCTCCAGAAGCGGGCTCTGATTACCGTATTAGTGGACCTCGTTACCGGGGGTTTACAAGCCTGTAGTTAAGCCATCTTGGTGGCCACCAAGATGTCCGGAGCGCTCTTCTCTCCAGGAGGATGACGTTTGACTAATCGGAGGGGGAGGGGCGGACGGCCACCATACTCTTCTGTGCGGTAGGGGCGGGCCCGTCAGTATCCAGCGAGAGCCATTCTCTCAGCCGCGTGCCGATTACTCAATCGATTCTCACCCTGGCGTACAGGGGAACCCAGGGCCGGCGAGCAGACGAGCTGAGGCGGTGCAAAACTTCAGAAGCCACAGGATCTGACGCACGCGGCTCGACGGCGTGTTCGCACACACGTCACAGATCCCTGTGCGGTGGTTGCTGTTCCTCGACTCACGGTCTCCTTTATTTGGGGTCTCCGATATGCTATATATTGCACCCCCAGT
>JAADVR010000500.1:0-25344 GCA_023335855.1 Pythium scleroteichum | reverse complement strand
ATTCCATTTTTCAGCAGCGGATTTGATGGCATTCAAACCATCCTGCGCCGGAAGATGCTTGATATATCGTTTGATGTCATCGTTGGAAGGCAGACGTTGGCCAGCAAATGGCCAAAAGAGGCGCGCAATAAGTGGGCATGGCAATAGCCGAACGTGTTCAGAGTGATGAATATCATGTAATTCACGCAGGCCAACCACTGATAATATCTTCTGGTACTGGGCCGGCTGCCAATGTCACCGGACACTAACATCCCCAGGTCACACTCGCGCGTCGTGTGCTGCCGGGCACGGCGGTTCGAGGCATCGTCGCTTGGCCCCACGGCGAGTGGTGCGGGGGGTAAACCGCTCTTGCTGACCCTGCCGATCACTCCAAGTGATCTCTACAAGTTTGATCCTCTCCCTCCGACGATGGATCGCCACTTTCTCAAACTCGACTACCACGTGGCGGTCGAGTGTCACTTTTCCAAATCAAGACGCGTGCACGTGGAGGCTCAGGTGACGATCACCAGTCTCCGAACTTGAGACGACGTTGGCGTCCCCCCACGACTAGCCAAGAGCTGCGAGCTGCTCGATGGCTACAAGTGAGTCGCACACGCTGGGTCGCTTCGCATCGCCTCGACTGTGTGGGGGTGGTCATGTACTGTACACGACAGATCGATTCCGTCTCTGTTGAACCTACACTTTGTCCGGATAATGTTCCTCTCTCATTGACCGCCGTCCGGATAACATGATTCTTTTCTGTGGGTACATCTCTTTGTCCCTCTCTCAGAACACAAGAGAGACGGCACCGGAAGCTGATGGGGAAGCTCGCAAACCACTTGCGTCTGGGCGTGCGCGGCGCGCTGCGAGTCGAGCTGGAGCGCGAGCGGCTGCTGCCGGGCGACTGCGTCTTCGGGCGGGTCTTCCTGCGCGTGGACAAGCCCATCGAGGCCGCCAGTACGACCTTTGTAACTGAGACCGTGAGGAAAGCGATCCTCATGCGACGTGTGTGGCTGTTTAGCACTCAGCGTCAGGCTCCACGGACAGCAAGCGCTCCACTGGATGACGTCGTCGGGCGACGCGATGGTGGCGCACGCTAAGAAAGTCGACCATCTCACGGAGGAGGTAAACTGCTCAGGACCATTGCGGAGATTGGCTGGATGTGATTTAATGGCGACAGTGACCTGTCTGTAGATCATATTAGTGGGTAGCAACGTGGCGTTTGAGGTGGGCGATACGGAGTATCCGTTCACGTTCGAGCTCCCGATGGAGCTGCAGCACAATTTTACATATAAATGCAAGCGCGTGGAGGAACTACAGGGCGTGCGCGTCGGCGTCCGGTACGAAGTGCAAGCGACGCTCGAGATTCCCGGCGTGGCCACGTCCAATCTTGACGCCAAGGCCGAGTTCAGGGTGGATCCGCTCCCCATGGCAGTTCCCTTCGGTCGCCGCGTGGAGACGATGACCGAGCAGGAGATAAAGTTCATGGCGCTCTTCAAGCGCGGCTCGTGCCAAGTCGACCTTAGCGTGGATACCGATATCATCGACTCGTCCTCAACGATCGAAGCCACGGTATCGCTCGCGCTCAAGACCACGCAGAACCTCAAGTACATCTTGCTCGTGTTGTACGAAAACGTACTCGTGGATCGACATCACAACCTCTTCCCCGGGAAGAAAGGAGGCTCTCGGCCCGTGTGCTGTCGGCGATTCGAGAAGGAATCGATCGGCTGGATCGAGAGCAGCGGCAACACCGCGTCCACGACCATGGAGCTGCATCTACCCGTGACGCCGAACGACATTTCCGACTTGGACGACCTGAACCCGACGATGACGTCGTTCTTCGTCAGCGTCAGCTACCGCGTGGCCGTGGAAGTCAAGTTCGCGATGGTGCCGCGCATCAATGCCAGCGTCCCTGTGTCCATGGTCCGGAAACTCGTCGCGCCGTGCGACATCGTAGTAGCCTCCGTCGCGTGAATGGATTCTGTATCAATAACCACGTTGTGAAGCTCGTCAGTAAAAACTTATCCAGTACTGGCACTGAAAAATCTAGAGCAAAAAGGGTCCCGTGGCTCTCTCCTCCTGCTCGATGACTTGGGAGACGTAGACTCCAAGGCTTGTTGTCGAGAAGGACGAACTCTTCCAACTCTGCTTGAGGTTTCGTCCCGTCAAAACAGGCAACCAATCCGCACCACACCACATGTACACAGAACTGTACTTCCCAAATGTCTTGTCGACAGCTCGGGAGTAATCTTTTGCCGCAATCGCTCTTTGACATTGGCGAGGTCTCTCAAAAAGCCGACAGAGCTGCTCATTCCCGCATCTTCCTGCTCCCGCCGACGCCATGGACGCCGCCGCGATCGCCAAAGTCTTCAAGCCCGACGCGCTCAAGGGCCGCGTGGCGCTCGTCACTGGCGGCGGCTCGGGCATCTGCCAGGTCATCGCCGCCATGCTGGCCGAGTACGGCACCAAGATCGTCGTCATGGGCCGCCGCCAGGCCAATCTCCAGGAGACCGTCGACATGATCAAGAGCAAGGGCGGCCAGGCCATCGCTGTGGTGGGCGACGTCCGGTCCGAGAAGGACGCCGCGGACGCCGTGCAGAAGACCGTGCAGGCCTTCGGTAAACTGGACGTGCTGATCAATGGCGCGGTCGGCAACTTCCTCGCGCTCGCCGAGAAGCTCTCGACCAACGCCTTCCGCACGGTCGTGGAGATCGACACGGTCGGCACGTTCAACATGTGCCGCTGCGCGTTTGAGGAGCTCAAGAAGAGCGACGACGCGTGCATCATCAACGTCTCGGCCACGCTCCACATGCCCGCGAGGTGGTACCAGGTCCATGCGTCGTCTGCCAAGGCCGCCATCGACAGTATCACCCGCACGCTCGCGCTCGAGTGGGGGTCGTACGGCATCCGCGTGAACGGCGTCGCGCCTGGCCCGATCGCCGACACCCCGGGCATCCAGAAGCTCGCTGGAGCCGTGGATCCGGAGATGCTCGACGACTTTGACCAGCCACGTGCCGATCGGCCGCCCCGGCCGCTCGTCGGACGTCGCTGCAGCTGTGATATTCCTCGTGTCGCCTGCCGCGACGTTCATCACGGGCGACACGATCATTTTGGATGGCGCCAACTTGCTGTACAAGGAGCCGGTGATGTCGCGTGAGACGCTCACCAACTGGTCCAAGTCCTTGGAGAAGAAGATCCGCACGACTCCGAAGGCCAAGCTGTGAGGCGAACACGACCAAACGCAGACTTAGATCGGCACCAAGCGTGCTCTTGCCTTGCACCTGGAAATGGTAACAAATACATTGGTTTCACAGAGAAAGTTGACTTGAAGCGTGGAGCATCGTGGTGGACCCACGGCGTTTGAATCATCCTGCGGAATGCCCATCGTGGCGAGCTTGGACTCTATGCTCGAAGTTATTACACCCGCAGCAACGAGGAACCATCTGAGTGCATGGCTCTGTTGTATTATAATACAGCTCTGGGACCCAATCTCTCGACACAGGATTCCATGGATGACGCTGTAGGCACTCACGCTGTGTGGACCGCAGACCATGAGACACGGCGCGGGACCGGTCTACGCACCGGACCAATCACGAAGACCACGACGTGCCTGATGGAACCGTGACTAATGCCCCCTCCGTGACCAGAGGTCTCTTGCTCGGCTCCCACAGCTGGCGGCCACTCGGCGATTTCTTGAAGCCCGCACACGAACAAGAACTCATGGCAGCGCCAGTCCCGCAGCTGCGGCTCGCTCGACCTCCGCCTCGAGCGCGTCTCGGTGCGCGCAGGTGAGACCGTGCGCGGCGTCGTCCGTCTCAAGATCGATTCGCCCGTGGCCGCCACCGGTGAGCACGTCTTCAGCTGACTCTCAGCTACTCGGCAGCTGCTGACACACGCGCATAGAGCTCGTGGTCGTGTTGCATGGACAGGAGCGACTCCACTGCGTCTATTGCGACGACAAAGGCGGCGAGGATAAGGAGCAGAAGGAGCGCACGCTCGTGCTGCTGAAGGTGCGTTGGCGTGCTACTAGTGTCAATAGGGCTGGCACTGAGTGGATGGCCATAGGACATGGTTACTCGCTCGGCATTCGGCATCGAGACGTGCGAGTTCGCGTTCTCGTTTCCGCTGCCGCTGGAGCTTCCACCGAGCGCGGCGTTTGCGTACGCGTCGGAGGACGGCGGACTCGCTGGCAACCTGAAGGTCGCCTACTCGGTCGAGGCTAAGCTGTACGTCCGCGACGAAAGCTTTGGCAACGTCGAGCAGCAAGCGACTTTCATTGTCATATCTTCGAAGCCAACCAAGTGCATCGCCAAGCCAGCGGAGAATGAGGCGACCGAAGACTTTCGCCATGCCATGGGCTTCAAGAAGAGCTCCTGTCGCCTGCGCGCGCGCATAGACTCGGACGTCTACAGCCCGGCGTCCTCAGTGCTCGCGGACGTTGGGTTGGGACTTGAAACCCCCGAGCGACTGCGCTGGATCAGTTTGAGTTTGTTCCGTCGCATTGAGAGGCGAGTGCCGAACGCGAGCCATCGCCTCAGCGCCGCGGAGCCAGTGCGAACGATGCGATTCGACAAAGACACGCTCGGGAACTTGTCCGAATTCGTTCTGCGGCTGCCGCTCTCGAGTCGGAAGGGTGCAGACCCTGCAAGCGACGTCGCTGTCGGGTTTCTTCCACGTGGTGATCGCCTACTCGGTCGTGGTGGTCTGCAAGGTCAAGGGCTGCGATCGAGTCGTGGTGGAGATTCCCGTCACGATTGAACATTCGCGGGAGCCAGCAGCATCAATTGGGTATGTCTGCTTCGCTCGACCTCCAAGCCAGCAAACGCGGGTTTGCTGACCAGGCTCCCGTGGTGACCCAAGATGTTGAAGAGTGAAGCATCCGCACGAGGCGAACGATGGCGAGCCAATTAGACTCGCTCCACGTCACGCCATCATCCACGCTGGAACGGTCCATTCCTCACGATGGGAAACTCATGCGTCGCTTTGCTGAGGCACATGGTCTCATCCCCACTTGCTGAGCGGCAAGTCAGCGTCTGTGAATCTCGCTCTCTCAAAAGAGAGAAGGTCATCTCAGGTGGAGGCATCCAGAGAAGAGCCCTGCAGGTTTCTAATTTTCTCGAGAGAGAACACAGAGAGAAACTTGCTGTTGTTGATCATATCTCAGCAACAATCCCGGGTGCGGACCCAGACGCTCACCCAGTGCCCATCATCTCATCGTGAGAGTGCTCGTGATCGACGTGCCGAAACGCGCTTCTCACTTCGTCGATTCCAGCAATGCCAGCACCAGATAGAACAATGGGCTGGACGAACAGCTCACGGACGCCAAGACCGCCCTGCGGGTCTTTAGCGATGGTCGTCGACCGCAACGAGCTCATGCCTGGCGACATGGTCACCGGACACATTGTCTTCACCGTTGAGACTCCTGTGAACGCTGCTGGTACACGCCAAGACTCGAACCTACGAGACCACTGGAGTGGGCTAATGTGGGTGGCATTTGGTGCAGACCTTTCGGTGCGGCTACATTGCGAAGAGCAGCTGGTATCCGAGTACACCGACAAAGAAGGCAGGACAGATACGCAGACGAACACACACACAATTGTGGATGTCAAGGTCAGCTAATTCATGTCTTCCAGCCACCACCCTCGTTCCATGCGTCACACACACACGCTCTCTTCAGGTCATGCTGAAAGAATTATCCCCTATCGCCAGCGACTTCGAGATCCCTTTCACGATTCAGGTGCCGGCTACCGTTCCTCCGACGACTGAGCTCTATTACGCTTCCCAGGGCCGGGACTTGGACGCACGATTGAGCGTCGTCTGTTCCCTCACCGCTAAGCTCACCGTGCGACAGCCTGGGATCGCCAGTTCAGAACACAGCGTCCCAATGCGAATTCTACCGCTGCCAACTGAAAGACAAATCGGCAAGCGCGTCGAGGATATCGTCACGAAGAACTTCAGCTACGCGTGCTGGCTCAAGAAGAGCGTCTGCAACTTGCGCGTGCTGTTGGACACGGACGTGTTTCCTGAAGGATCCAAGATCTTCGCTCGTGTGTGGCTGGACTCGACCACACCCGACCGTCTGCAGTGGATCAAAGTCAGCCTCGTCCGATGCGCGTCAGGAGAAGAGCCAGCACTGTGAGCAGGCTTCACCGAAACTTGCAGGAGGTCAACTCGAGCCGATTCAGCAAGGCCAACTTAGGAGACGCCACGGAGCTGATGCTGTGTCTCCAAGTCTTCAGCAGCCCAACCGAGCGTGAGCGAGACCCCCTCAAGCCCTCGGCGTCGTTTTACCACGTCGACTTCAGATACGTCGTCGAGGTGACAGCGAAGTTCAGAAGCTCGAGACCGATTATCGTTCGCCTACCAGTCACCATTGAATCGTCAGATCAGGACGCAGGGTCCGGAGCATGAGAACAGTTGAAGGGGTCCTCGTTGTCGCATGTCCCACGCAACCTAGATGACCAGTGAATGGTACTGTCCGAATGAGTACAGCAGCCCTCTCTGAGCCCCTGGCGTCACAAACGTTTATATGGCGTGAGGCCTTGTAGAAATGTTGGGTACAATTTGAGCAAATCGCACCCATTGCCCATCCTCCTTCCTTGCCTCGCTCCACAACGCAGTCGAATCTCTTGACACAGTCGCTCGTGGCAGGCGCTCATTTCCGCATCGCTCAGGAGAAGATCAAGCGCAACACAATGGGCTGGAAAGACGTCGTCGACGCCTGGCGGACGCCGCTGCCGACCTGCGGCTCGCTGGACATGGCCTTCGAGCGCGGCGTCTTCACGCCTGGCGACATCATCACTGGAACCGTTCTCCTCAAAGTCGACACGCCAGTCAATGACGCTGGTGAGGCGCGTCGACCCAATAGCTAAATGATGGATACTGAAGGCGAACGACTCCCGACAGAGCTCTCTCTTTGGCTGCGGTGCGACGAGCGCCTGCGCGCCAAGTACTCGGACAGCGAGGGTACTGTGAAGGAGAAGAAAGAGCACACAATCGCCAATCTCAAGGTGCGCTCGCCTTTCGCTCCCCTACAAAAATCGGTTGCTGACAGAGGCGGGATGGTAGTTCGTGCTCAGTCCGTCGTCTCCCGTCGTCAGTGATCTGAACGTCCCATTTAGGATCCAGATCCCGCTTGGTCTACCTGAGACCACGGAGCTCACTTACGCTTCAGAGACCGGTGGGCTCGAGGCCAATCTCAGCGTCGTGTACACGCTCACAGCGAAGCTCATCGTGCGAGAGTCAGGCTTTGGCAGCTCAGAGCATGCGGTGCTCATCCGAGTGCTACCGCCACCGACAGCGAGATCCATCGGCAAGACCGTCGAGCAGAGCGTCTCCAAGAACTTCGACTACGCGTGCTGGTTCAAGAAGAGCTTTTGCAACGTGCGCGTGCAGCTGGACACCGACGTGTTCTCGCTCGGCTCCACCGTCTCAGCCCGCGTGTGGCTTGGCACAGCCACGCCCGAGCGTCTCAAGTGGATCACGCTGAGCCTCGTCCGGTGCATCAATCGCAACAGCGACAGCGTGAACATGAACCACCGCGACCACCAGGCGATCCGCTCGATCCGATTCACCAGAGCCCACCTGGGCGATGCCACTAAATTTATTCTGCGTCTGGAGGTGTTGAGCGTGGCAACCGAGCACGAGCGAGACCCGCTAAAGCCCACGTCGTCGTATTTCCATGTCGGGATCAGTTATTTGGTGGAGGTAACGACCAAGATGAAGGGCACGAGGCGCATCACAGTCGGGATCCCCGTGAAAGTGGAGCCGCCAGACATTGTGGTAACCTCGGCTCAATAGTTTGGTTGGTTATTCTCGACATCACGAAGGAGAACAACGTGCTCGATTTCTTGGTGGGCTCCTCACGAGCTCGACCACATCACACTCAGAGCCCCATCTGTGACTGGACCTCAATAGCTGAGCCCTTCGCGTCCAGTTTCGCGACCTGCCCATTTCCCAATCTCCGCAATAGAATCGATACCGCGACATGGTCTGGCGAGAGCTTTTAGCCCCCTGGCGATCGCCGTGGGGCTCGATCAACGTGACTCTGGAGCGTGAAGTCTTCTCGCCTGGCGACCTCATCACCGGCGTCGTCCTGCTCAATGCCCACACGCCTCTCAACGACGCTGGTAACTGAAGCGACGTAAGCGGTGCTCGAGTCGACGTGATACGTCAAAACGTTGGTGGTCGCCTAGAGCTATCGATTTGGCTGCGATGCGAAGACCAAGTGCATTTCAAATACGCTGCCGATGAATGCACTGAGAACAACTACAGAATTCACACGCGGGTTGATCTCAATCTCAAAGTAGCTCTCCTGAAGAGCTCAGGCGCTTGGTTTGATAGCGAGTGACTCTTGTTGTCTGGCAGAGCCACTTACCACTGCCATATGCCCTTCTCGATCGAGATTCCATTTAGCCTGCCCCGCTCGACGGAACCGAGGAACTGCGAGACTTGTCGTGCGAGATTCGGGCTTCATCCACTCACAGCGCTTGATCCAGATCCGAGTTCTGCCACCGCCAACAGCTAGATCCATCGGCCATACCGTCGAGAACAAGGCCACGTCGAGCTTCCGCTACGCGTGCTGGTTCAAGAAGAGTAACACGAGGCGGATCACGGCCGGGATCCCCGTGAAAGTGGAGCCACCCGAAGTAGAGTCGGATGGGTTGCTCATCTCCCCTTCCATTTGAGACGTGACTGTTGTGGAAAAGGTTCGAGGTCCGTCCAGTCGGCAAGCACAGAGACAAGCGAAGCGCATGGGCTGGCGCGCCATCATCGACGCCTGGCGCGCGCCGGAGACCACGTGCGGAACGCTGGACGTCGTCCTCGACAGTGCGTCGTTCCTGCCAGGCGGTCTCATCACCGGGCGAATCCTGTTGGACATCCACACGGCAGTAAACGATGCAGGTACCACATGAGTCCTGGTGGATACAGTTGCACTTGAACATCGAACTCACTTGACGGCGTGCGGTTCTTAGAGCTCGCGGTCGCATATCGCTGTGAGGAATTTCTGAGAACAGAGTACACAAACCCACAACGAGTGGACGAGCTCGAGCAGATGTCAGCACAAGACAGAGTACGTGCAGAGACGTCTTTCTATCAACGCTTGCCAGTAGCCACCTGACCCTGGCGTTCAAAGTTCAGCTCGTCCTGAGCCGAGACGCTGTCGTCGTCGGAAGAATCGTCGTACTCTTTTCGATACAGATCCCCGAAGGTCTCCAGGAGACAACGGCGATCGACTTCTCTGGTGACCACGGCACTCAGTCATTGAAACCAAGCTCGTTCTGCTCCCAGTTGGCCGTCGCCCACACGCTCACAGTCGAGTTGGTGGTGAGAGAGAAGGGCTTCGTGGACCTCAAGCGAGAGTTGGCTCTCCACGTCTGCGCGCCTCCGATCGCCATCCCGCTCGGCAAGCCAATCGAGCAGTCGGCCAGCACCGTCTTCCACTACGCCTGCGGACTCAAGAAGAGCTTCTGCAGGCTGCATGCTCGCCTCGAGACGGACGTGGTTTGCTTCGGCTCGACGCTCGCGGCTCGCGTGTGGCTCGACCTCGGAGCTCCTGAGCGGCTCGACTGGCTCAGCTTGAGTCTCGTCCGGATCGTCGACGCTCGAGCCAAGAGAGTGGACGACCGGCAGAACGACCGGCAGTCTATCTGCTTCGTACGCTTCGCCAAGGACTCGCTCGCCAGCGTGCGCGAGTGCTTTCTGCGACTGCTCGTGGCGAGCGACCCGACGCACTACGAACGTGACCGGCTCCGCCCGACAGCCACGTTCTTCCACGTGGGCATTCGGTACGTGGCCGTGGTCTCTTGCAAAGTGCGAGGCTGCTGCGAGCTCAAGACGGAGCTGCCCGTGGTCGTCGAGCCGCCCGACACGAGGTTGACGCCGCGGGTGGAGCTGTGATTGTCAGCCGATTAGGCTAGTTTGTAATTAGGTTGGTCAAAAGAAAGCGTTGAAGCCAAGGCCGCTTCAACAAAGTTCGCTAATCGACCAGTACAAAGTGGGTTGACAACTCTCGGACCAGTACGAGAGTAATTGCCGTTTGTCGGGGCAAGACTGGGCAGCTTCGAACTGTAGCAATGGGCAAGACCGCCGTCGCACTGCGCGTGCTTCTGGCGCGATGCGTCTACAGCGCTGGCGACGCCGTCGACGGCCGCGTCGTGGTCGCCGCACAGAAGCCCGTTCACGGCGCCGGTAGGTGGCGGCACGTTGCCATAGAAGCCAGTGGTTCCTAATTACAAAACCCTCTGTAGTGCTCACTGCCATGCTCGAGTGCGTCGAGATCGTCGAGTACACTGACACGAATGACCTTCAGTGCTCAGAGCAACACGCGCTCTACCGAAATGTGGTACGTGCCCTCGTGAAATCACACTCATCAACGCGTTTGCCTAGCGTTTCGTTGCTAGATTGCGTTGACAAGAGTCAACACGAGCTTCGCAGTTGGTGAGCACGAGTTCTCTTTTCATGGAACCTCCCACAAGATCTACCAGAGGACTGGAGTGTCAAGCGTGCCAGCTCAAGGTCGTGTGTGTTGAAGAGAGTTACCGGTATACTCAATCGAGCCAGCAAAGGATGCTCAGTTGCAGTAGCTTCCAACATATTTCAGACCATTCAGCCTCGCTCATCCGTGCCACCTCCCCAGGGAAATCACGTCAGCGCATCGGCCGAGACGAAGGTCAAACGGTTCGGCGTCCTCGTTAGTGGGTCGTGTTCGCTTGAAGCCTCTCCCCAGGCCGAAGTTGCCTTCTACGGTGGGCCGCCCACGATAGGAGAGCTCCCCATCCAAGATGAGAACGTGATGATACTTCTGTATCACAATTCGGTCCAGAGTGCCCATGTATGTTCTTTCCGACCAGGACGGAAACCATGTGTGATATGTGGGGCTTGAAGTTGGGATGGAAGTGGATACCATGTCCAACTGCTCGGAGGAGCAACTGTAGCAGTCTGCCCACTCGTCAATTCGCCTTGCTGCGCGATGGTGAAAACGGAGCATCTTCCTGCAGTCGGGGTCGTCCACCTTGAGCTCGCGTCCCCACGCGTCTTCGCCGGCGAGAAGCTCTGCGGCACAGTTCACGCAACGCTGGACAAGCCGATCGTCGACACAAGTGCGTTCGTGTCATCTGTCGGGCATCTCGTTGGATACGGATGGTGTAAATTCTTCCGCGAGCAGTGATCAGCGTCAGAATCAAAGGTGTACAGACCCTCTTCTGGACGATCGTGTCTGAAAGTTTCGAGAAACGTTACCCCTCGAAGTCGAGCATCTCGATGTCGAGGTACGGCCACTTGAAACCTATCTGAGGGTTCCAGCAGTTCCTAACACCACGCAGCTCTTCCTTGCAGACGGACAGAATGGACCCTTGGCTGCGGGGCAGCACGAGTTCTCCTTCGAGTATCAATTGCCTGACGACCTCGTCGGCAACGCGTCGTTCCGCAACATGTTGCGGAAGTTCGTTCACGACACCAGGAACGTCTATGTCAACTTGGAGTACACGGTCTCAGCCACAATCGAATCCGCAGGTCTAACGAACAGCGATCTTCAGCAAGTGCAAAAATTTATCGTCGTGACCCCTCCCCTGGCCATTCCAGTCATCCCAATCGCAGCGGAATGCACTCACGATATCAAACGACTCGGCGTTGGCCACGGCAGGCTGTGTGTAGTCAAGCTTTCGAGCCCCAACAACGTGTTCGAGATACCGTCTGGCAAGATTGAACTGAGCGTGGAGATTGAAGTACCAGAGAAGCGAACGCTGGAGAATGTGGTGTTGTCGCTGTACGAGAACGTCCTCGTTGATCGCCAAGAGGGTACTAAAGACGGTCGCTATCGATCAGACGAACGCGTTGTGTGCTTCCAGAAGTTCGACGCATCTCTTTTTGCTCCGACGGAAGGTAGACAAAACACGATTGGCGCAACCTTGCAAATGCAGATTGAAGATCCCAACAAAACGCAACCGGCGTTCTTGCGGCTTCTCTCGAATCCATGTTTATGCAGTTTCGTCATCGCGTTGGCGTCGAGGCCAGCTTTGCGATGGGTTCGAAGGTGGAACTGTTTGCTCCGATCAGACTGGTTTATAGTGTCGAAGTTGCGACTCCAGTACTCGTTGATTGATACAACACGTCGCTGTGGAAGATGTTGCTAAATAACTTGTAAGAGACGGCATGCTGACTTTCACAATGTGTCCAAGATGAAGACTCGCTGCGGGAGCATGCATAAACTGCACACTGCATATCACTTGTCAACGAACGCCCCAGATGAGACTGTCGGCAATGTTGGGATCGACCGAAAATCGGGGATTTGGGCATTGATCGCGTCGAAACGAATCTCAAACCCAATGAGAAGATGAGCGGGACCGTCCGCACCCGTCACCAGGACGATATTAATGCATGCGAGCCTGCTTGTAAAGGCTGTCAAGCGGTCGGCAGGCCGACTTGTCCAACTGAGATCGCTCAGTAGTCGCAGTTTAGGTTTCAGCGGCCTTGAACATCCACACTCGATGCTGGTGGCTCGCCTGAGAAACACGATTAGTGATTCAGCCACTTTCGGGGCGAATTCGATGGGAACTTGAGGCCTGATTGTATTTTTCTGATGGCGAGCAGGAACTGCCGATCTCGTTCGAGCTTCCCTCGATTTCTGATCGCAAAAAACATTCGTCCGTGTAAGGTGTCATCGGGCGTCGGGTGCTCGCTTCTCCTGGGAAAAACTGTCGCGGTGTCCGTTCCTGCTCTCTCATTCTCATCCAGCGTCCAACATGATCACAGCTTGGGTTTCCAAGCAATACCCATCTGAGACCGTACCCAAGAGATCTTCTGAGTCTCCATTTTGTTCCTTGGTATCCCACCCATGCGGTCTTCCCGTGAGCTGGTGGCCGACGACAACCGCTGGGCGCTCGCAGTCGTCGCGGGCTTTCTGAGCCGCAAGGACGTCGCACGCCTGCTCGTCTGCGCGCTCGAGAACGGTGAGGACGCGCTCGCGCGCTGGCTCCGGTTCGGCGCGGTCGACTGCCGGCCGCTGGACGACAGGCTCTGCCTGGACACTGCTGTCGCGCACGCGAGGAAGTAACGTGTCTGCTCCGACTGGAAGATTCGCCCGACGTAGCTCGAGCTGTGTGCTGGCAGGACCGACTGCACAACTATGCCGCTACGCAGGCCCACGGACTCGCCCTGCGACACAGCCGAACCATGGAAGACGTCGTTCCTCTGGCTGACTGCTTCGCCCGAGCTAGGAACCTGGAAGTGCTCAACGTACTCCACTCGCACGGCTTCGGCTTCCGATGGGCTTCGAGAAATGCAACCGCACACGCTGCATCGAGTGGCCACCTACACGTCGTTTGGTGGCTTTACGAAGAAGGCGTGAGAGCGGACGCGCGCGATTTGCGCGCAGCGACGCGAGCCGCATCGCGAGATAATCGAAAAGACGTTGTCGAGTGGCTCCTTCAGTTCCCGGAGACCGAGGATGTGGCGTTGAGTAATGCTGTCGGGTGCGGCCATGTAGAAATGCTCGGTGGCTGTGGGAACAGCGCTCGAATCCACTCCAGTCGGTGGCGCGCGTTCTCTGGCAGGCCGCTTTGCGGTCGTCATTATGGTTCATTTCATCGTGGAGGAGTGCCAGCTTCCTCGTCAATCGCGGTGGCTAAGCCATTTTGCTGCCTCTGGCCAAGTAAATTATGTTGTCTTCGTCACGAATCTCTTCAGTACGGCCAAGTGGGATGTCAAGGGGTTCTTCGATCGATCTGCTGCGGAGGGTTCCAAGGAAGTGCTGGAGTTCCTCGTCAAATCCTGCGATGCGTGGAGTGCTGATGCCTTCAAACGCACTGTAGAGCGTCCAGAGGGGCTCGCTATCGCTCGGTGGATCTACGAGATGGACCAACAGCGTGCCTCACGCTTCCTCACCGATATTTCGACCCAGATTGAGTTTAATGGCATCGATATTTTCAAGCTCGCTCGCCAGGGATGTGCACCAACGGCGATTTGGTTGCTCAGTAGCGTTCCTCAAGTCGAACTTCCCTCGGACTCAGCCGCATTCCATCAGCTGTTCGTGCTGGTCAGCGAGGACGTGGTCATTGAGAAGGTTTACAGTTCCTACGTCAGCAGCTCTGGAGAACTGAACGCCGTCATTGCCGCGTGCCTTGAGCACCGACCAACGGCGGCGATAGTCGGGACTAAGTGGCTCCCGCTATGGGCCGTGGTCGCGAACGACATGCACAGCTTCGAAAGGCTTGAGACTGTGCGGCACGGCGAGGTGTACAGCTCTGCAACGCGAGATGCGATATTGAAGTACTCGCGCAACGGCGGCTTCATGTTGAAACTGCTGCAAAACAACCACGACCACATCACGTCATTCAAGGTTATCGACTGGGCCGCCAAGTACCAGCGGATGTTGGTGCTCCACTACATCCTCCTGCACGGCGACAGCAAATGTGCGACGCTTCGTTCGGTCGCGTGGACTGCTGCTCGTTGCGGACACGTGGGCTTGCTTGAGTGGACGTACTCAGCGAGCGAAGCAGGCGACGTGCGTCGAGTGTTTCGAGATCTCGCGTTCGCAGCCGCTCGCTACGGCCACACAGACGTGCTCCAGTGGCTTTGGGAGACAGAGCTCGTGGCTCGTGACGCCGTTCAGCCGCTCTACCGCAAAGCTCTCCGCTACGGCCACGTGCAGTGCATCGAGTGGGCCGACCACGTCTGTGGACCAGCTGACCCCCGACTTGTGACGTGGGCGATTCGCCACGCTCTGGATCGACTAGAGCACGAAAGCCTCGCGTATCCGCTCGATCGGCCTAGCAAACCTGCAGCTCACTCCGCATGAGTTGCTGAGGGCAAGTCGCAATTTGTAAAATCTGGAAAATGCCATGCTGGACTTGCAAGGGCGTGGCGGTGGGATCTGAGGGAAGACAGTGATGGGGCTCTTCAGCGCGCCACGACCGGCGCCGCTATGGGGCGACATGCGGGGGTTCCTGGAGCGCCAGACGTACCTTCCTGGCGATGAGATTCACGGTCTCGTGGGGCTGCGCGTCGACGCCGAGGCCGCGGACGCCAGTGCGTTGCGCTTGGTGAGATTCACCCCCGGGAGCGACGCTGAACTGAGACGGCGCTGTTGTCTGCAGCGCTGACCGTTGAGCTGCGCGGACAAGAGCGCGTGGCCGCGACGTACACGGACAACGACGGCGACGACTCGACTCGCTACTCCACCCACACGCTCCTGAGCCACGAGGCACGGCACCCCCATCGAACTACCGTCCTCTGTGAGTGTAACCTCTCGACTCTTCTAGTTTGACCTGGGCTCCATGCGCCTGGTTCGTGGCAGATTGGACGTACCCTTCTCGATCGAGCTGCCTACTGATCTCGCGCCGTCTGATACCATCCGTTATGGCCCGTTGAGCAGTGGGGCTTCGGCTGATCTGAGAGTCGCCTATGACGTTGTGTGCAAGCTCTTTATTCGACAGCCTGGCTTCGGGATGGTCACGCGAACAGTGCCCTTCACGGTTCAGGCTATTCCACTGGCGCGGCGTGTCGGCCAGCCAGTTGCGGGGAGTCATCGCCAGGACTTCCACTACGGCCTCTTCAAGAAGAGCTCGTGCCAAGTGCATGTGCAGCTCGACTCGGACGTGTACAGCCTGAATTCTCTCATCCGAGCGAGCTTCCTGCTGGAGCTAGCGATGCTAGAGCGCTTCAAGTGGGTTCGGCTGAGTCTCTTCCGTCACATCACACCCCTCGTCAAGGCGATGCCGGCGTACCCGAAGGGAGACTACGACATGGTGTGCACGACCGTCGCGGATAAGTCAGCGCTCACCGGCGTCGATGCATTCACAGTCATACTCCAAGTGACTCCTGGCTCATTACAAGATCCGGATCCCATGAAGCCGTCCACCGACTTTTTCCACTTCAGGATCTGGTACGAAGTCGTGGTCAAGGTCAAGATCAAGAGCTGCAGCGTCATTGTAATCACGATTCCAGTGACCATCGTGCCAACTCATTGCCCGACGGTGCTGCCCATCGAAGTTATACCAGTCGCTGGTTTCGCATAATTCTATGGCGTGCACATGTCTAGTCAATAGTGTGCAATCGTGGTTCAGATCAAATGTACACTAGCAAGCGGCGGCAGGGGAAAAAAGTCGCAGCCACAATTTTATTCGTGGACCTCGGACGATCCACTTGCGAGCTTCCAAATCTTCTGGAAGTGGGTCATCGAACTCAGCAAATATTCCAAAATCCTGGGTACAGGAGTAATCAGGGTGGCGGTCTCATCTCACCGCACTGGCCCATGAATCTTGGTCATTTCTGGAAGGACGCCGTAGTACTAAGAGCGAACATGACGCCTCCGCGCTCAACGCGTCCCTGTGGCTCCATGGAGCTAATGCTGGAACGAGACACTCATCTTCCTGGTGCCGACGTCTGCGGGCTCGTCAGTTTGGGCATTGACACCGAGGTGGAGGATGCGAGTTCGAATCTTGAACGTTCTCGAAAGTGGTAGTGACATGCTCACGTTGTGGATGATCGATTAGCTCTGATTGTGGAGCTTCGAGCCGAAGAACGCGTGGTCACGAGAAGTGGCGACTGTTCAATAACGCGGCAGTTCGGTCACACGGTGCTGACTCGGGAGGTGAGGCTGGGGCTGTTGTTATTCAGATGGCATATAACGACTAATCGACCGACTAGAAGTGCTTTTGCAGAGAGTGGACCTCGTACCAGGCTACCTCGACCTCCCGTTCTCGATTACTGTGCCTCTCAATGGTCTTTACACGCGAACTGTCGAATACGGAAAGCTGAGAAGCGGTACGGAAGTCAACCTGAAGGTCGTGTACTGGGTCTTTTGCCGGCTTCAAGTCCGGTGCTCATCCACGGCGAGCCTCTCGCGCTTCGTGCCGATTGCCGTCTCGAACATTCCAATGGCGCAACGTGTGGGCCAGCCGATTTCCAGAAGCTCGAGACAAGACTTCCACTACGGATTCTTCCAGCAGAGCACGTGCCGGGTGAACGTCCAGCTCGATTCTGACGTGTACTCGAGCCTCTCTCCTATCAAAGCGAGTGTCGTGCTAGAGCTGGCAATGCTCGAGCGATTCAAGTACATGAGGTTAAGTCTCTACCGACGCATCCGCCCTCTGGTGAAAGATCTGCCGCCATATCCGAGAGAGGACCATGACATGGTTTGCACGCGACTCTTCCCTCGCAGCGCTCTCGCTGCAATAGACGCATTCAACCTGGAGCTCCCCATCTCCACGACGCTGCTGAAGGACTTGGATCCGTTCAAGCCCTCCATGAAGTTCCACCACTTTCAGATCAGCTACACGGTCAAGATCGAGGTCAGCATCAAGAGTTGCTCGCTGATCGAACTCAGTATTCCCGTAATAATCGTGCCCAGCAGTCTCCCGGAGGGAATCATGGCAGAAGGCGCATCGCAAGCTGACATCGTCGCCGTCGACATCCCCATGGCCATCCCCCTTCAACCCGAGTTCGCGCCGTCGGCGCCGTTCGTTGGGGCTTGAGCTGAACCATACGACTAATAGACATTCATCCCTATTCAAGCATAAATCGAGAAGTATCGAGAATACAGTAAGTACACACGGCACCGGCGACCCGTGCAGCTCTCCCAATCCCTTTTTTTTAATTTTTGTTGTTGGAATATATAGTATGTTCTGACCTATGATAGCTTGCTCAAGAGAGTGTCCGCACGGCACTCCTCATGACTCGTCGTTCTGGGCTTTCTAAAATATGCATTTTCTTACGAGCTCTCTGCTAGACACGCAAAAATAATGTGGTGTTTGTGGCAGTCGTCGCTCTCGACTTACTTCAATATTACGCACATCGTCCGGTTGCTTTTCGCCAACGAAGCTTCCTTGAGTGAGAAAATGACGGATACACTTGTCAAAGTGTATCCGTCATTTTCTCTCACAGCCTCTGCACGAACGTCACGTGCACACCCGACAAGTCAATCAGAACGATAAATTTGAGAAATGTGGGTTTTATTTCTTCAGACGAACCCTTCTCGAGACCAACGATTCGACGCGTCAACCTCAACCATAATCAGAAACCCTTCGAGTCGTTCGATCTGACTCACCAAGCTCACTCCGCCCCATCACGACTTACCAACTCACCCCTACCTCACTCACACGAAGCCTCATCGACGATCCTCCTTCCCCACACACGTCACACGCGTTGCTTGTTCTCTTCTTCTTCTTCAGCGGCTTCTTCTTTAGCGGCTTCTTCTCGCCCGGGACCACCATACGACTCACCAACCCAGACCACACTCCTCACCACCGAGCCATACCATGCTCATCACGTCCGCAAGCTCCTCGGCACGACACACGAACAGCCGCAGGAACAGCGACCGCGACCACGGCCGACGCGAAGACGAAGACGATGGCGACCACGACCACGACAACAACAAGCCCCCACAACATCCACACGACACGACATGACACAATACGGCACGATACGATACGACATGGCACAGCACAGAAGGCACACGGCCGCGGCGGCGCAACACGAGGAGCGCCTCCGGTCTTCTCACAAGGAGTATGACTCTGAGCATCTCACCCGCGGGGACATGCACCGCCACGTCCACGACACCATCGTGCGTCCCGTTTCACACCAAAACACCTACACGCTCACATTGGGCCCGTTGTTGTCGTCGTCGCCGCCGTCGTCGTCACCGTCATCTGCGTCTGGCCTTCTGAGCTGGTGCACGGCTCGGCACTTGCTTCTCTTCGGAGAGTATGGTGCCACCGAGCTGCCTGAACGATACCCCGAGTTGGATCCATGAAGCATTTATGGCAATGAAGCCAACTCAGGACACTTAGGTGCCCGAACCGAATGCTAGGCAGGTCGAGGCCTCGCAATGCCATCATGCGAGGAATCTGCAGGATTTTGCACCCGATATCCCAAGTCCACTGTAGTACCTCAATCTGTCCAAACACGGCAGCCGATCTGGCAGTTGCACCAATCATCTCATACAATCTGCGACTGGCTGATCCATCGCTCATCAAGCGTCTTGGAATGGCTGTCAGTAGAGGAACTTGCGCGTACTTTGCTGCCCATTGGCTGACTTTGACAGAGTAGAAGCTTCACTGACGCGTCGAAAGCTTCAGCATAAATCTTCCATCTCTGGAATATTTCAAGACAGCAGCCAATGACTTGTGGCTGAACAATTGAGGGTGTTGATTCCGGTCAAGGATATCGATGGCTTCGATGGAGCCAGTGCGAATCCCCCAATAAGGGAGCCAGTCAATCTCGCCGCACTGATGAGGCCGATGTCGTAGACATGCCAATACTAAACTCGACAACGCTTCAACACCCAGAAAGAACCGATCTGGTAGGATACCAAACACTCCTCGCTCCTCAAAAGCCTGGTCGACTGAATCCGGATAAAGGTCGTTCATTCCAGACAGAGAGTTGCGATCGACTTGGGGCACGGCAATTAGCCAAAGCGCAGTGTCGAGCTTTTTTAGCCTCGCAAGTGCCACAATCGAGATATCGTCGAACTGGATATGCTCCTCTACCGAATTGCCATGGCACCGCACACGCTCTTGAGCGGCTTGGTACAGGAACTTCACAAGTGGTAACCGGCCTTCACACATCCAACTGGCCGGCTGCCGCTGCTTGAATCGCTGCGTCAGTCGAGAAGAATCGGTCCGACTCCGGCAGTGAGCGGATTTTGCGAGACCGTCGAGACTTCCGGCTACCGCAAACGACGTCCCGAGAGGAAACGCCAGACGCGGCCCCATTCCGTCTCCGCGCAACCGCTGCTTCCAACGACTCTCTTCCATGAATCCATGCGCACGACTCACGGCGCAATATACTTTGGCGTCCTGTCCATTTCGAGCCTCCCAGCAAATGGCATTTAGTTCTCCCGACTCTTCCAGACGCAATGCGCATTTCGGAGCGACTGAGTTATCAAGAAGCCATTGGACGATCTCAAGGTGACCTCGCTCAGCTGCCCGAGTGGCTGCCATGCCCAGCTCATAATCCGATCTTGCGTGGATCCATTCGACCACAGTAAGATCGCATTAAAATCGCCGTCTCCAGTAAGAGCTGAGCGTCAACCACGACTAGCGTGGCGTCGCCATACAGCAACCAGTGGGCCAGTCCATCTCTAGGGAGTTCCAGACCGCAGACGACGAGCAACGCGATGTCCGACGGTCGCAGGAACCGTAGCACCAGCTGCAGCGCTAATTGACGCATGGGAAGATCCATTTTCGAGGTGGGGACGTCAGAGGTCTAGACCACGACTGGGCTAGGCTAATTTTCACTGGTCGAACATTCATGCTCCAGCCGGGCATTCGAGGCATTTTAGATCCTTGATCCGCATTCCATCGCGTGCAGTCTTCATGAACCGCGGTATCGGGTTTCGCTTCGAAGCAGCCCACTCGAGAATCCTAGTTCCTGAGACAGTGGTGCTCTTATCGTACCTTCTGAGCCGCACCAGCTCAAGCTTCTTGCTTGCCTGTGCGTTGGGCCGCAACCGCTGGGCCACAACAAGGTGGCCGCAAGCTGCGGCATGATGCAGGGCCTCGTCTGAGTAGTGCTACATCCCTTTCGAAAGAGCAAGTTTCCGCTCTACGGGGAACGAGTGGATGTCTCCGTACATCGCAAACGAACTCCGAGAAAAGTGTAGCCGATCGACCTAACCACGAGCTTCTTCAAGTAGCCAGACTTTGAATTGGTGACGCTGTGGTCCTGCTCGACGGACTTACATTCTCGCTCCATCATGTAGCACGCAATTTGTCTGAGTCTTCCAAGCGTAAAAGTACCTCTGAATTGGGTGTGGATTCGACGAGCCATTGGGCGACGTCGAGTCTGTGCGCCATTGCTGCTCGAAGACAGGCTTCGCTGGGACTGTACTTGGACTATCCGGGGAGCTATTTGACTGCGCTTGAATCTCCGCTGCGGGAAGCGTCAACATCTGAGATCATTCTGGTCACTGCGTTAATCGGGCTGGGAAGACTTTCGTAGTCATGAATGTCATTTGCAGGCCAAATCGAGGTGGCGTCATGGTCTGATCAGAAATGGCACGGCAGCCCTCGGCCCAGTAGCTACGGCCGTTTGGAGACAGCGCTGATTGAGTGCGATCTGACAGCGCCATAGAGGAGCCGTTGAGCCAGACTTTTCGTCGCGCGTTTCTAGTTCAAACGCAGCCAGCTTCGAGGCATCGTCAGGCCCCATAAAGTCCACCACAAGATGACGTTCTCGTCCTCAAGTGACACCATTGCCCATTGCAACACTCCGTGAAGTCGTGAGCCAGGCCATAGAGTGAACGCAAGCGAGCTAGGTCAGCTCTGAACTAGGAGTTGCGAGCTGCTCTCCAATCTCCTTCAGCACCAATTCCTGTCGATCAGCGAGCTGTCGCCACGAGAACTTGGAGACGATGTTGTGCGATAGCTCGATCTGCCCGGCTGCGACCGCACATTTGAGTCTGAAGACTCGGATATCGGTGCTGTCCAGGTCGAAGTGCCCACAGACCCGTACAGCAGACTCAATTGTCCGAACCGAGAGGCCTGACAAGCAATGGTTCTTCCATCGGTGGCTACCAGAAAACCGTGGCTGAAGAGCCACTCGAGGATACGAGCATGGCCCCGGCGGATTGCCATGTTGTAGATGCCACGAAAAACAGCCGCTGAGTGGAGCAGATCGTCCGTATCCACTCTAGCACACCGACTTGGTTAAACGAGGCAGCACTATGGGCAGCCGATCGGCAAAATTTGAGCCACTCCGCATCTGATGTATTTTCACAATGAGACGCGATGAGCTTGAGCAAGGGCGTGACCCCATACTTCGATGCCCACTGCAAAATCTTCGTGGAGTAAAGCAGTTCCCACCGCTCGCGTAGAAGCAGCGCCATGAGATTTCCGTTTCGGGATGAGTTGACGATCAAATCGCGTGTGGTCTTCGTGAGCAGATCAGGGTGCTCAATGCGGCATAACAGTTCAAACGCCTCTACGGAGTCAGTGAGTACCGCTAACTCAGGCATCCATCTGATGAACCTACAGGAATGTGGGTATCTCTGCAACAACTTGACTAGCAAGTCCGCCGCTCTTGGAATGTCAACCGGCTTTGCTTTTCGCACGCCAAGTAGCGGTTATCGCGATTCCCGACAAAGTATGGACACCGAGAAGCGACGCTGCCTCTAAGTTCAACGTTTGGGATACTCTCGACAAGCCAAGCAGCAATGTCGATGCGGCCAGAGCCAATAACACCGCACAACGTGACCTGTCCAAAGTCGATTACCCGGTCTTCGCACTCTCTAAACGCTTGATAGAAATACGTCAGCATGGGGAGGTTTTGCAGAGCACAAGCAAACGCGCCTGATTCCCATATCCCCCACTCTTCGACGAGATACGCCTTCGTTTCCACTGATCCTTCTCGTGCAACGTTGTGGACAAAAGGTTGAAGGTGGGGCTCGGGGATGCCAATCCTCTCCATCATGAACTTCACTTTGGCCAGCGCTTGCGCACCACTAGTCGACGATGAAACCCACAGTGAGCGAGGTGGGCCGTACTCTTCTGTCAGAAACATCACGCCATCCACTCGCGTCGAAGTCACAGCTGCGTGCCACAGTAGGTTCTCGTGTCGAGTCCAACTTCGATCGAAGTCTTTGAGCCACCGGAGAACCTCGAGCTGGCCCTCTCGAGCAACTTCTCGGAAGGCATTCAATGTATCAAGTTTTGTGTGCTCACATAGCCACTGGACGACTCCTAGATGACCTCTCGCAGCCGCCTCACCGAGCGTAGTCTCCTTCTGAAGGCTCGTCCATGCGATTGGGAGCGACAGGAGCCTCTTGAGGGTTTCAACGTGGCCGTTTCGTGCGGCTTCGACTAGCGACATCTTGGTGAAGAAGCGGGTTGGATCTGTCAAGCCGAGAATCCGCTCTACCCCGTCGTTGTCACCTGCTCCAGCGAATGCGTCTGCCAGCGGAAATTGCGGACGTGGAGAATATCCATCGTATTTTCGATACCCGTGGGCAATTGAGGCGGCACAGAAAACTCGCTCTTTACTGTACGGATGAGAGTAGCGCCAGCACACGGATTCAAGTTGCCCACTCTCGGTCAACGAGAGCTCGCAAGTCAGGTCGTCCGACGCGTCCACGAGCCATTGCACCACGTGCAGCTGTCGCGCCTCGGCAGCTTCTGTCGCTGCCTTGTGGTAGTTGGAGCTGCAGCACTTGGCAAAAACGCTCCACAGCCCCTAGCTCTCCTCGTCGCGAGGCCGAGTACACGACATCGGCTGGTACGAGGTGCCCCGACTCGAGCGGCTTTCGATGAGAAACCATGAAGCGATCGTCGCCGACCTCAATTTTCTGCTTCCCTACTGTCCGAATCTCGCGGATCTCAACATCGACGGGTCCCGCTCCACCACAACATGGAAACCGCGGAGTAGATGGCCAGCAATGCCAGCAGATATCACTCAAACGATCCAAGTTCTTCGCATGGCGTCGTGCGGCCAGACGAGTGAAGATGTACAGCACCTCCCAAGCCTCCCGGCTCTGCGATACCTTGGTCTCGAGCACAATGAGATTGAGCCGGACGGTCTGACGGCCATTCTGGAGCGGCTTCGCTGCAACTTCAATCTCGAGACCGTCGATCTACGTCGCCGCAACATAGACGAAACTGACTTCCGATTCCGATCGGACAGATATGAAGCCGTGCTGCTCCGTTGTCGGTCGGTCGAAACGGAGATCGAGCAGCTCCTGCGAGGCGAGTTTCTCCCCACGCGGTCCAGAGCCGCCTTCCTCAGCGTGCTGCCTCACGTGGAGACGTCTTTTGGCCTCTCGCAGTGCATCCCAGCGAACGCTGCGACATCCATCTTCCAATACGCGAGCAGGACTACGACACGAACCATAATCTTGTAACAATGAGTTCAAGTCTGTCTGAGTGTTGGTGAGTGAACCCAAGGGTACGCGAGCTGCTGACCAAGTCTCACAAGAACTGTCGACTCGCGATGACCAAGACCCAGTGCCGCCACGCCGCGCGAGCGTTGAGCCAGGCAACGGCATCGGCCACGCTCGCCTCTGCTCGCGAAAGCCACACGGCCGCAGAGGCACTCCTGGCTGCACGCGAGTGGGAGGCGACGCTCGAATTCTTGCTCCACGTCGAAGTCACTAGTCCCTTCATCGACACCGATTGCCACTGCCCAGAAGAAGCGTGGGTCGTGGTAGAGCTGAACAATGTGCTTTTTGAATCAGATCACTCGAAGAGCATCCATCGTCGACTGGTTGAAGTGGTCGATGCCGTGGCGCAGATCTGTATCCACGCGGAGGTTCTCCGGCCGTGGACGGATCTCTACACGGCGTTCTGGATGCGCGTGCTGCACGCTGCCGAGCGTGACAACTTTGAAGACGACGCCTCCCTTCTTCAGATCACGCGATTCATGCTGTCGAAAGGAACTCATATCGCACTGCATTGGCGCGACCGACCGTTGCACGACGGCGTGATGGACGCAGTTCGCCGATCCCTCGACACATCAGCGGGGGTAGAAGTGCAGGTTTCCGTCAGAGTAGCCGTGCAGTTTGAGAGGTGCCACACATCGACAAACGAACTCCGAAGCCTCCACTCGCTACTCGAAAGGCGAGATACCGTAGCGCCTTTATGCGACAGCAACAGTCTCCAGCAACTGCGGCTGGTTTCCACGTATTTCGGTGATAAGGGCGTGGACGCGCTACAAGCTCTGTTCGACGACCCGGCGGTGCGGCGTATCGACGTGCTGAGCCTCGATGACGTTGGATTTAACACAATCACGTAGTTCGGGCGTCTGCTGACCTCGGCGCTTCGTTGCAAACAAGAGGACGAGAGGAGCGATCCGGGCTTCGCTCTCTCGCTCGATCGGATTTCGTTGGACGCACATGAAGTCGCTGCTCTGCACGATGCACTCCTCAATGCGACGAGACCCCTCCGTGGCCTCTCGCTTGCGTGGCTCAAGCTTCCAAGAATTGACGACTTTCGTCGATGGACTCAACTTCTCATCGTGCCCCTACCATCAGCAACAAACAACTTCACCTTGAAAGTCAGCTGTATACAACCACCAAAGAGCAAGAGCCAGCTACGAGAGGCTCTCTATCTGACGCTTGCTGAAGCTGTGTCTGATTCCGTGCCACGAGTCATTGAAAGCCTCTCGCAAGGGCCGCCAACATGAGCTTGCTCATCGCGCCGTCCTTGATTCGAGAGCTGATCAAGAAGTGCGCGGACCCGGCTGCGCTCATGAACCAGAAAAATGATGAAGGTCTCAGCCCGTTGCAGAAGTTGTTCGCAGAAGAACGTGATAAGCCCTCTAAAGACATTTCGCTGCCCGAGCATGCCGATCTGCTCGAAGAGATTGAACAAGCAGACACACGGTACTCAGCATTCGTCGAGATCTTCGCACAGTACGCCAAGGATGTCGATGCGT
>JAADVR010000499.1:0-25382 GCA_023335855.1 Pythium scleroteichum | reverse complement strand
CTATCGCGATGGCCGTCGCGGATCGGAGCAGCTAAGGGTCGACCAATACGCCGAGGCCCTCGGCTACTCACTCGTGGCGCTGTGCTGGCGTGAAGTCTTCTCTCACGTGGGAGGCGACCCGAAACCAACTCCTGTCGAGGACGTGGCCAGCGACACTCTCTTCTATGTCTCGTAAGCAACACAAAAAATTATTTTTTTTTCTTGTGCTTCGCAAGTTTGTTGGTCTGTGTCATGAGAGAGCTCCGCCGGCGATGCTAGTCTTTTTTTTTTTGTATTAAAGTAGGATCACATGCATCAGCGAGGCTAACGACGTCCTCCTACTCCTGGTCGTTTACATGAACTGAGCAATCATCGTTTGAGCCGAAGGGGCGATCTCGTGTCAGTGGCGTCGGGAGGATCCCCGCGCTTGGTGGTGTGCATGGTTCGGGCAAGGTCTGCCCGCACGTTGGCGATCTTGGGATCGATGCTATTCGGGTGTGTTTTCGTGGTGAGGTCGTGGAGTACGTCAGCTTGACTGAGGGTGTTGAGCTTGTGCTCGATCGTCGTGCGTTGCGTAAGCCGTGCGGTCGTTGAAGTGATCGAGAGTCAACGATCCATCGCAAAGTTGGCTAGCCAGTCGGCCGAAGAATTTCCTGCTCGGACCATATGCTGAAAGCTGTAGTCGAACAGACCGAGGAGCGCCGTTTTGGCCGCTTGTGCTGGCTGCCGTAGTTATTCCTGTGTGATCCTTGCTGTGCCTTGCATCTGCTGGCGGACGAGGTCGCTGCCCCCGATGATCACTACTGTCGTCCGTCTCTCGCCGTACCGCCGCGCGCATTCGCTCAGGCCCATACTCAGTCCGCGGTGTTCCGCATCGTTATTGGTCCGCCGGTCACCGACGTACATTGCCGTCCACCAGGCCACCGTCCAGGTAGTGGCGCCCATGCGCTCTAGAATGACGCTTCCGGCCCCGCTGGGTCCGGGATTGCCTCTGGCTCCTCCGTCGTAATACAGGCGGACTTCGACGGCCTCCGGCGATGTCCTGGCGACGCCGCCCGTCAACACCTCCGCTAGGAGATTCAGACACTTCTCGCGGCCTGGGGAGTCGCCGGCTTGGTGCTGGGCAGCCGCGAGGCTGCGAACTTGGGTCGTAATGAGCTGGAGGGTCTTTGCAGTGATAGCTCCTGCTGTGTCTGCCTCCTGTTGAAAAGCCGCTGCGTTGCGGCGAAGCCAGAGTTGGTGCGGGACGACACGTTGAATGATCCGCCATACAACTCGCGTTGCCTCGTCGACGACTTCGTGCTGGCCGCCCGCCACTTCGTGGAGAGCTGCGCGGATGTGGCGCGCGAGGGTGGGCCGTGTCCTACCTAAACTACCGCTGAGTGTGGGGCTATGCCTCTTTTCATTGTTGGCCGCGATCTCCGTTGACGTACCGTCCGTTTGGCCATCTATACGCTGCGTCCACTGATCCCAAATTGTAGTCCACAAAATCCTTGCAATCTTGCACTGCCACACATTGTGTGTGAGACTGAGAGGCGCACTGGAGTTTGCGCACGTCTGGTGCGGGCATTTCAGTGTTTCCCCGTGATTCCCCCGGAGGTTAAGCATCCCCAGCACGAGTCGGTAATGAAACACATCTTGGTAACTGCTGACCCCTTCGATCGGACGCACGAGTTCGCCTAGTGGCTATTGTCTGAGCACTGTCTGCAGCTTCGGGTCTCTGTGGTAGTTGGAATCGAGCCGTTTTAACTCAGCCGTGATGCGGCGGGAATGAGCTTGCTGGTCTCGCTCGTTTGCCGCAAGGTTCCGCCGTAACTCTCCGTTTTTTTATCTCGGGTAAAGACGGGTTTCGCTCGCAGCAGTGTCGGCCCGTGGTTGATCCTCGGGCAGCCCGCAAGGATGACGCGTCCCTTCATCGTGGTTCGGAGCTGTTTTTAGTCTGCCTGAGCGGTGTTTGAGCCAGTGGCGCCCGTGAACGTGACCGCTGTCCCCCGCTTCGCAATCGTAGCCTCTAACGCGCTCACAGTGCTGGTTTGGGGACCTGCCTGCAATGCTCGCGTTGACCCGTATCCAGCCTAGATGCCAAAGGGACTTGGAGCCGTTCATGGTCAGGGGGTGGAGGTTCTTCACGCTGGGCGGGATCGCTGTCCTCAAGACAGCGTGGAAGGCCATCCAGTTCTTGTCTTTGCAGCCAGCGTTCCACCCGAGGATGGCGTTGGCCGCTTGGTCAATCATTTTATCGCGATAGTCGACGAGTCCCAGCCCAAATGTCTCTGGCGGCAACTGAAGAATGAGTGGAGAGGCCTTGTGAGCTCGGATCCTTGCTTGAGTGATTGTGCCGTTCCAGAGAAACGTCCTCCATAGTTGATCGAGTTCCTTCAAAACGGCAGGCCCGGGTGTTTCGTACTTGGCCGTGAAAAGGATTGCAGGAAGACCAATAGAGTTCAACACGGTCACTCGGTCGAAGAGGCTGGTCACCAGTTTGCTCGCCTCCCCCAAACTGCGTCGTAGTTTCTTGAGCCGGATCGGCCAACTTGCTTCGCGAGGCAGACCGAGTCCTACTTCTGTGCCGAGGTAGGTGACCGTTTGCCCCGGTGGCACTGTAGGTAAAGCTCCAACCATGGGCTGATTGAAGTTCGGACTGAGGACGATCGCGTGGCTTTTCTGGGGCTGGACGTGGAGACCCGACACTGCCGCAAACGTCTCCAGGACCTCCTCCAAAGGCCGGATCATGGTGGCGTTACCGAGAAAGACGACGGAGTCATCTACAAACGCTGAGAACGTATGGAGGTACGTCGAACCCCCACTTTGCAGAGCGATTCCGTGGATACCCGGGGTTTGTTCGATGACGTACTTGAGCGTTTCTGCCGCTAGAAGAAATAGGACGACGAATCCTTTACAGATCCCAGTGTGATCTGTAGATCACACTTTCGATACAAACTCCAAAAGAGACATCTGATAAATATCTGAGTAGATCTCGGTCTGCTAAACCAGTAGGTTTTGTTAGTACATGAGGGCGACATGGAGCGAGAGCCCATGCGTAGGGGGGGTAGGGTATCCCCTGAAGCATGATCGATCGCGACCCCACACTTACCAGAACGACCTATCTATCCCAGCGCGTGCCTCGCCCGCCTCGAGCGAAGCGAAGTTGGCGGTGCGAACGCCGCGCAAGATAGCGCGGAGCGCGTAACTACCGATTGAACACGAGATGTACTATCCTAAATTAGTAAAGTGGGATCAAATCTGGGATCTGATCGGACTATGGTCTGTTTGGGACTCTATCAAATAGGAGTGGTGCGAGAGGGCACCCTTGTCGAATCCCTGTGCGCACTTCAATTTGCTCCGACAGTTCGCCGTTAGCAAGAAAGCGGGCCGTCGTCTTGTGGTGTAAGCGGCCAATTAAGTCCGTGACTGGACTGGAGCAATGAGATCGGCCGGTAGTTGAGTGCGTCGGTCTTGTCTCCCATTTTAGGGAGGGGAACGATGAGAGCGTCACAAAATGATTGGGGCATTTCGTGTCCCGCGATGATGTTGTTGTACTCCCGCACGAGTAGTGGCACGAGAAGCCGTCCCCAGTCCTTGTAGAAGTCATTGTTCAAGCGGTCCGCCCCGCTAGCTTTCCGAGCACCCAGGTTCTTGATCGCTTGGTCAACGTTTTCCTCTGTGATAGTTCGCAAGAGCTGCTCGTTGTCGCGGTCAGTCATCTGTCGGTCAGCCGGAATCCTGAACAAGGGTTCGGCCAGGTCGTCAAGCCCCAACGAGGCCCGAGTTCTGGTGAGCGTAGGCTCCCAAGCTACTGCGATACGGTCGCTGACCGGCAAGTGGGCAGGCCCGTTGATCGCGTGATGATGAGGGCCTCGTGTTGGTTCAGCCGTGGGAAAATCGCTTTGGTATTGAGTTCACCGCGGCTGAGGCGTTGACCCCGCCGCAGGAGCATTCGCTTTTCGAGCGGAGTTTGTTCGTAACGGACCACATCCGCAAGCGTGCGGAGTTTACGTCGACACCGTCGGGCCCATCTCGCAAGTGCACGCTTGGCTCGTCGGTTTTCGCCGTGTTTGTTCTCGCGCAGCGCGGCACTGATTTGGAATATCGTGGTGTCCCAGGATCGAGTCGTCGCGGATGGCGAGCTGACTATTCGTTCGAGTACTTCTTCTACCTGAGCCTCGATAGTTTCTTGGTCTCGTCCGTAGATCGGGTAGAGGAGTGGTGGAATCGGCCGACTGATTGCTCCAATTCTTGGGTCTCGCAAAACTAGAAGAACTCCGAGGTGGTCTGAACGAACCTTCGGCGGAACCGTGTTGGTGCTCACCATCCAGGGTGCTAGGCGGCGTCGCAGATAGCAGCGGCCGAGTCGAGCTCCGACCGCTCCCTGTTGATATGTGATCGGTAAGGGCTCGCCACACTGCAGCTCGCCATCGAGCTCCGCGGTGTCGACGAGATCGTGGTTGAGCAGAAGTGAGTCTAGTGCCGGGCTTTCCGACCCAGCCACCCGTCGGGCCCGCTGGGTTAGTCGGTCCCGAGGCGGGTTGGTGACACATTTGAAATCTCCGACCAGAAGCATGGGTCCTGAGATCGTGTCGAGTTGCTTAGCCAGGGTAGAAAAGAACTCTTCTCGCTCAGGTCGGTTGTTGGGCGCGTACACGTTGATAATCGTGAACTCGTCCGAGGTGATCGCAATCGCTCGGCCGTTGAGCCCCTCCAATGGGAGACTTGTGAGCGCGCCGGCCGCGGTTGGCTTCAGGAAAATCGCTACACCTGCCGACCTGGAGTTCGTGGTGCTGGCGTAGACAAGATGTAGCCCGTCCTCGACTTGGAGCCCCCACGCTGCTGCCCATTGCTGATGGACTCGCTGAGCCTCTCTGGTCGATCCGATGTGGGTTTCCTGTGTGGCAATGAAGTGGACGTCAGTGTTGTTGATTCTTTCTTTCCACGCGGCGTACCAAGCATGGCGGTTGGCTTCTTTGAAGCCTTGGGTATTTTGCGTGAGGATTCCTGCTGAGCTATTGCGCAGGTATCTCCCGTTCTGGTGCTGATTGGCTCGGTGTTGGTTGGGGTTGTAGGCTTGATCTTTCCACATAATTCGATTTACCTTCTCGAGTGCCGGCGGGCAGATGAGGGTTTTCGCGTTATAGTCCCACGTCAGTGACCAATCGGAGTTGGTTCCGAAGGAATCGACGGGTATGCCAATCTTGAATGCATTGTTGGTGATGCGTTGGAGAAAGAGACTGAGCTTATCGATGTCCATTGTGCGAGCAACGTTAGTCAGCCTGATTTTGTATAAACTGTCATACCTGTTGTCTTCCAAGCCGTCTCGTGGTGGTTTGAAGCTGACCGTCCGGGTGCCGTCATCTGCCACGGAGATCTCTCGGTACTTCGCGTCAAGGTTCATCAGAGTCAATTTGAAGTTGCGAAATGGGATCTCGACTCCCTCGAAACGCGTGGCCTCGTCTTTTGTGTCAAGGTAGAAGTGGAGGGAGTGGAGTTCGGCGTTGTACACGATCGTCTTGCTAGATCCGAGTAGGTCTTCCACGACTTAAGAAACTATTTGTTGATGCGCCATAGCCGTCTTGATGCCGTACACGATCCATCCCGCGGTTTGGTTATAATTGAAAATCTTCACGTGGCGGAGAAGTCTCGCCACGACTTCGCCTTCTGCGCGGATAGCCTCTTTATGGAACCAGTTGTATTGCTCGACGTTGAAAATCCGTTTGAAGAACTGCGGCGTGCCTCGTGCTGTAATGGATCCGCCCATGATGCCTAGGATAATGGCCCATTCATCTGGCGTCGGCTCACGGAGGGTGGTGGTGAAAGCATATGGAGCTTCACATAATTTGGTCATGCGCTCAATTTCACTCTCCGAATAGAGGGTTGTGTCAAATCGGAACACCGACTTCGTTGATTTCCCTGGAGGCGCGGTGCCCCCACCCCAAGCCGTAGGCCTGGCCTTTGTCGTCGATTCAGAGGCCTTAGAGGCGTCTTCGATTCGTCGGGTCACAATTCGATTGAAGTTCCACGTCGAATTAAATACTGTAACTACCACTTCCTTGAGTAGTGCATGAACTAGTTGGAAGCTGTGGTCTTTCTGCAATTTCATGTGAACATACTGCAACAGAAGGAGTTGTTGATCCTCCTGAAGCTCGAGTATGTTTCCTTCCAGCCGGGTTTTGAGACCAAGTGCGAGTCGTTCATTGTACAAGAAAGCGTAAAAGGCCAGAACGATCGGTTTGGCGGCCTCATCGTAGCCGTCGTCCCTCATTTCGGCAGCAACAATTTTGGCAAGCTCCTCGTAGAGTCCGTGTAGGTAACGTTGGCGTTGCTCGTTCCGTTGTTTCGCTGTCTGTCGGTGCCCGTCGCCCCGCTCCGGTGATTCTTCATGCTGCCCACCTCCTGTCGCTGAGCCGGCCGGCGCCGGATGCTCCGACAATTTGGGTGGCTCTCGGGTCTCTCCAGCGCTGGGGGGCCGAGTATCCGTTCCTGGGTCCATGGCGACGTCCACCGCTTGCTGTGCCAACATTAGCTCGTCGTCGCTTCGCTCCGCTGGCACGTAATGGCAGTCGTGGGTGCAGGCGCACTCGCTGAAGCACCGAAAGAGCCCTGCGCAGCAAGAGGTGCAGTGGCAGGGGCACTCGCAATCGTCGTGGCGCGATGCGCCGACTGGGCAGTTACACTCCTCGCACCGCCACCTTTGAGCGAGTCTGCTCGCCACCTGGCGGTCGTAGCCGCGCGTTCGGATGAGTTCTTCGATGAGTTGCTCAAGGGAGAGCTCCGCGCGGTTGGGGATCGGTGCTGAGGGTCGATCGGGCGGCCTCCCGTCCGTGCCGTCGCGCTCCGCGGCGTTCATTTCGTCCAAGTGGATCAGAGTGATGGCCCCTGGGTTCAGAGACTCCCACGCCAGATGTTCAGACGACCTTGCTTGATGTAATACCTGGTTCGGGGTGTTCGTCGGGTGACGGGTTCGTATCTCGAGTGTGAGGGCTGCTTCCGGGGCCCTACCAACACTCACGGTGCCGTCGTTTGTGGGTTGGCGAGAATTCGCTTGATGTGTTCAGTGCGAAAACAGAAGACGCCGGCGATGCCAGTCAATGGCGATGGAGACGTGGGTTAAACAGATATGACGTGTAGTTGAACTGAATTAATATCACCAGCGTTGGGTATGGGAGTCTATTCATTTTTATTTTGCAAAGAAGAATCTTAATCAAATCAGCAGAGAGAGTATGCTAGTCCGGATTCATTTTATCCACGTAGTTGCAACTACTGAACAATGTTCTCCCAGCGACCGAGCACCCCTTTGTACGCCTCGTTCTCGCGCACTGTGCCGTCGGCGTTGAATAAGACGCACGCCATCTCAGGATTACTCTCGTCCCCACTGACGCCTCGACAGAAGACGATGCCTTCATTCGGCAGCTTGATCATGACTCGGCGGTTATCGAAGCCGAATCCGTGCTCTTTGTGGATGTTAAACTTGTAATTGTTTCCGTCCACACCGCCCGAGAGAAATCGACCATCGCCGTCCCCCACAGTACGCCAGTACACATCTTCATACCTGACAGGAATTTGCATCGCAGAATGGTCGGCCAAGCCCATAACCCCCAACAGAATCTCGTAATTCCACTTACCATCCCTTCCGAAACCCCTGGAGAAAGTCGTCGTCTCGGTAACCTTTGTCCCGAACTTGGGCGCCAGATTCGCTGATGCAAGCCCCGTGGTGTGTTTGCGTATCTTGATTGAGCATCCCGGGCGAGGGAAAGTATCGGAGGATCACGGTCGTCCTGTTTGGCTTGAGTGGTTGACACAGTTGCTGCGGAACAAGGCACACGAACTTGTTACACCTATTCATGAGCTCACTTTTGGTCACGCAGCAGACTCACCTCCACATCCAGCATCACCGAAGTTTCAGGCGTGAGCACTTGACTTGCACCCGAGCACGGCGCGTACACGTGGAACTTGGCTCGAAACGTGGTTTCACGCGAGAACACGGCAATTGCTGGCCCACTCCACGCAGATTTAGGACCGCCGACCGGGACGGCGAGAAGCTTGTGACCGTGCTGGTGCAGGCTGTCGATGTCATCAAACTGAGTCTGCCGAACATAAACAGCCTCCAGCGCTGCATAGTAGACACCGTTGGCTCGAAGCGTCGCAGCAATTGTTGTAGCTGTATTCGGACAGACAATGAACTTGCTCGGGGAGATCACGAGCTGCTGGAGATCCCCGTCGTCGTCGTTTCCAGCTGAAACATGAATGACCGCTGTGTGCTGCGGAACGACGGCGCTCGGTGTGGTCGCCTTGACGAAGATGCGGTAGCCCAACTCTGTCAGCAGCGCTGGCGTCGCTCGCTGTGTGAAGAGCACCGCATCTGCCCCCACTAGACGCGCTTGATCCTCGGAGCGAAGTACGAGCACCGGCTCGGCATCTGCAGGCACAGACTTGCATTCCACGAACACTTGGCCAGAGTCAAATCGCTTCATTCGAGCCGCGAGACAACCCATTACTGTAGACAGTGTCGGTTCTGGGGCGAAGAGGTTCCAGTTCTGGTCGGGTTTGGTCCAGTCGAGTCGCTGCACCCCGATCGAGCCGTTGGACTCGAGAAAGACGGAACTCGTCTCTGCCGGCACAGTGTGAGCTCCATCCGCCTCGGTGCACTGCACGTACACTTCGTACTTGTCGAACGGCTTCGACGGCGTTGATCCAGCCGGTGGGTTGGCGAGTGCACGATAACACCCACGGCCAGAGAACACTTTCTCTGTTTCCACCTCGCGAAGGATCAGACTGGCCGCAGGATCAATCGACTCGAGTTCGAAGACCTGTCGGAAGACTGATCTCGGCGCGCTGCCGAATCGCCAGCCGGCGGTCTTGGTCGAGTTTGTCAAAGTCGTCCAAACGAGCGACAACGTTCTGAGTTGGTGCCAGAGTTTCGTCAGCAGACCTCCCTTCTCGCGTTACTACCGGCTCGAAGAATGCACCAAGACCTGCGAGCGTATTGAGACCTGGCTGCGAACGCGCGTCCCAAAAGCCGAATTGGCATGCCTATCGGCCGGGGAGCCAGTTCGCGCCCCCACGCGTGACTCGGCGGTTGCGACAGTCGGGCAACTGATTGAGCTCGAAGCGCTCCCCACCGCTAGCCTATTCTATCGCGCGCACGGTGCCAAGCTCTGTCCAGACAAGACCTTCTCGAAGCTCGTGAAGGCGCTCGTGAATAGCAAGCACGTCGGCGAACTGCAGGATGCTGTAGTAGCCCAAGCTACGACCAAGAACGTACCTGTCGTGGAGGTCATGGCGCCGTTCGCAAAGCACAGTGTCCAGTTCATAGACCGCGCCGTTGAGCTCGGCTGCCACAACGTTGTCGAGTTGCTCGTGCTCAATGCGCTCTTCGATCCACTCCACGACGAGCGTGAGTTGAATGGTCCCGCCACAACGGGTAGAGTGGCCGTTGTCGGACCAAACCCGAATGATCTTGTTCCACCCGAGGTGGCCCATCAGCGCACGCGCAGGTTTCACCAACTCCTGCAGTTAGCCGAACGAATCCAAGACAGCGAGGCCTACGAACGCACGAAGCTGTTGCTTGAGTCGTTCAAGAATCACGAGGACTTCCAGGAGGTCGTCATGAGACTTTCACAGCTCCCACAGGACGACCAGTTCCCGGCCGGCGAGGAGGTCGCAAAAGAACTGCACCAACTGGTGCCGAAGATCACTCGCGTGTATGATCTCAGCGCCCTCTACTCGTTGAGCAAGACATATCTGGGCACCAAGGAGGCCCAAAAAGAGCTCTTCATCTCGGCGTGTCAGCATATTTTCAACCGCAAGCTCGTGCTCGACAGGCGAGAGTGCGCTTTCATGTCGATCGCACTCGAGCACGTCGAGAGAGAAGGACTTCTCTGCAAGCTAGAGGCTCGCGAGCTCGCGATCCAGAACTCGCAGGTCAACATGGAGAGTGCCCCCTGGGTCACCGAGCTCAAGCTCCGCATACGCAACTTTGAGCAGCGAAGCTTCTACGTCGAGCGCCGCGTCGAGACACTGCAGCACGTCGTCGGCAACATCAGCAGCGCGATGATCCGCAAGGCCGACCAACCGCTCACGCAAAGCAACGTGCGAAAGTACATTTGCGCCGTCGCGCTGCCGCTCTTCCTCGCTGGTGGAGAGCTCTTCGCATTGGTCGGCAGTGCCTGGTTGGACGTGTCGAACCGCAAAGAGGTCCTCAAGCTGTGCCTCGCGCGCGACGACAGAGATATTGTAGTTCTCCAGTAGTATTTTAATACTACGTAGTATTAAAATACTACTGGAGAACTACAATATCTCTGTATACTACGTAGTATTAAAATACTACTGGAGAACTACAATATCTCTACATCTTCTTCTTTGTCGATGGCATGTTAGCCGTCGTCAATGTGGCGCGCCATGCGCCTCTCTCGCCAATGCGATAGTTCGGTGGATAGATGGGAGAGGAGGGGGAGGAATTCAGATCTGCGCTCCGTGTCCTTGAGTGCGAAGCTGCTCTTTGTATCCATCGCGATGCTAGCCGCTGCGTCGGCCATTTTATTATAGGCCCGCAGATGGTGATGCCAGTGACGGATGGCCTTTGAGTGGTGTCTTCTCCTGGTGGTGGCCCTTCCGGGGAATCCACTTCCGTACCTTCACCTAGCCATTCTCTGGGTGCACTCTTTGCGACACCTCCACGGGGACTTGGCCCCAGTCCAGATCCTCGACTTCACTCGCTGGAGCCTCTCCGATCTGAAACACGTCCTCCAGGATCTCGACTGGCTCGGGTTTCTGGACCAGCAGTGGCGACTCTTCCGGCCGTCTTGCAGCTGAGTCTTGCTCGCTCTTCGGGGTCTTCTCCGTCTTTCGATTACGCGCGAAGATCTGCGTCGCGAGTCCTGAGCTACTGGATCTCACCGTCCGTGATCGTGAGATCGTACTTGCTGGGCGTTCGCCTCATTCGAATGCGTGGATAAACTTTTTCGGTTTTCGGACCAAAGAGACATATCCCTACTCCTGCTAGAACTTGGCTAAGTCGGTGACACTGGGGGGCGGTGTTCTCGCTGTCTGGTATCAGCGGCGTGAATCTGGTGGAGGGGCGTTGGCGTAGTCGTGCGTATTCGTGTGATAAACAGCGACGAACGCCGCCTGCTGATCTCGCGGCGCGTTGACGACGAGACGCGCCGCCGAGTGGTTACCGACAACTGGCTGGCCCGAGACGTCCGTCAGTTCGATTGCGAGCTGGCCGATGTGGGCACCAGTGAGTGCGTGGATTCGGTTCCCTGGCCCGAACCGTGGTCTTGCCACATAGCCATGTGGATCGTAACGGTAAAAATGCTGTCGAGCAAGGTCTAGGTGGCGATCAATCTCCGGGCAGTTGGCGGGGTCGTTGAGGTACGCCATCTCCTGTCGCTGAAGCGGAGTCGCATTCGGATACGCAAGTCTCCATGGCCAGCGTTCTCCATGTCGCCGCATCAACTCGTTGTGCGTCTCTCGACTGCTGGTGACGCAGATCAGTACATTCAGTGTGAGCCGCTGACCGTCAATCTCGCTGTCTGCGCGCCTGCGTTAATGCCACCAGCCTCGCCACACTCTTGGGGTCGCTTGTTCCAAACCGCTATGAGACGGGGTCGAAGGAACAACTTTGGTAAAGTATCCAACGATCTAACCAGCCGGCCGGCAGCTTTTTAGAACGAATTGACAATGCACGAAGCCGATCGAGCTTGCTAACATTTCGCTTGCTAGAGAAGTGACCACATGCGCAACATGAAGCACTGTAGGACCCCCACAGGATGCAAACGTCTAGAGACTCCACATGTCCATTTTAATAGTGAACAGCCATCGTCCTCTTGATCAATCATCCTTTTGCAGCAGCAACATTTGATGATACGCGTTTTTGGTGCTCGCGCAGTCGGAGGTCTCATATATCTCCATGGCATCGTTCAGCTGGTCTCGCAGCGACTGAATTCGTTCCTTGCTCGGCGGATGCGTCGAGAAATACTTGGTCGCCCTGCCTCCCCCTCCGTGCTGCTTCTCCAGCTCACCTAAAGCAGTGTTCATCTGGATGGCGGCTCGCGGGTCGTAACACGCCCGCGCCATCAGTCGCAGGCCGATCGAGTCAGCCTCCAGCTCCAGCTTCCGAGAGAAAGGCAGATCCACTGCCAGTTTCACGAGCTGCAAGACAGATTTCAGTAAGTACCAAATATTGTATCCCGCATTTCAGACAGTGGCCTACGATGTCGCTCAGCTGGCTGTAGTCGGAGACGAAGATCGCGATGAGACCGTAAACGAGCAGACTGAAGGACACCTTCTCCGCGCCGTGGCCTTGCGACACCCAAGATCAGTTGACGACTGAGGAAACCTCGAAAACTTCTGGTACGTACGGGCAAGCCCATGGGCAGCCTCGTGGAAGAGCACGGCCGCGAGCGCGTCTTCGTTCTTCAGTAGTTTGAATAGCCCCGAGTTGACAAACACTTTGCCGCCTGGAAGGCAGAACGCATTCGGCTCGTTCGCCTCCAGCACGTGGAACTGCCACTTCATCGGGATGGAACTGGAAGCCGTCGCCTGCTCCACGATCTTGCGACCCACGCGCTGGACCGCCCGGCTCATCGGGTGCGAGGTCGGCAGGACCTGTTCGCTCTGCATGATTTCCTATTAAATGGACATTGCGCGACGGTTAGACCTTGCCCTGGTGATGGAAGACGACGTTGCTAACCTGGAAGGCCTGCTCGCCGAGCTGTTCCTCGCTCACTACGACAATACCATTCTTCTTTAGGCTCCTTCGACGACACGGACTCGACACACAACAAAACTACCCACGCGGAGAGAGGAACATGATGCGCCGGCGGCCTGTGAGGGGCATGGTCTCGATGTGGCTCACAACGTACACTAGCGAGCGAGCATTCGGTGAGCGGTGCCACATCATTCCCCCCTGCGGTCTCCCATCAGCTCACCTCCACCGGCCGTCGCGAGGCCCACCATCGCCATCTTCAGATACGGCGGCATGCGCTCCCACTCGTCTCTCCACCCGGTACGCGGCGCAGCGCGGCGCATCGGCGGCGGCACGCGCGGCCGCGGGCGGTACATGTGGCTTGGTCACTTCCGTCAGGCTCGGTCTCAACAACCCACAGGTCAGGAGGTAATACTACCTCCATGGGGTTGTATCATGTCGCATGCATCTAAAATCCACGGTGGACCACACGATGGCGGCCTTTCTATGGCCCACCTGACACGGCTCCAATTCGAGCTCGACGATGGGAGCCACCACGGGGCCGCCAGATCTCCGCCCACGGCGCGGCGCAGCTTCCAAGCAGCTGAGTGACGCACGTGCGACGCTGCGCGCTCCAGCCTCGCGCGAGTCTAATTCCGAGCGGCCGCGCCGCTTTCGAGCCACGGCGTAACGACTGATCGGAGACCGTGGCTATCTATCTTTGCCCGTGTACCTGCCGCTCCTCACTCGCCAAGTCGCAACGTTCGCCAAGAGGCGCCATGGAGTCGACGCCGGCGCTCAGAGATCACGTCGTCGTGCCCGTGGTGGACCCGAGAGGCCACCGCGAGATCATCGCGTACCGAGCCAACGAGTTCGTGCGCATCGTGCCGTACGCCTTCTCGTACTTGCGATGGGTGCTCTACGTGCTGCTCGTGGTCTGCTCGGGCGGGCTGCTGCTGATCATCTCGGTCTGGTTCCCGCAAGTGTTCACGCGCGTCGCGCGCTTGCGGCTGCCGCCCTCGTCGATTGGAGACGCGCAGTTCATGCTCGTGCTCGTGCAGGAAGACGAGTACGCGTCCAACTGGGTCGAAGTCCCCGTCCACCGCTACGTCAGGAAAGAACCGAACGCGGCGGAGAAGAAACCACGACTTTCTTGGTGGCGCAGGCTGTGCGAGAAGTTCGATCCGAGCGAGAGCGACGACATCGATGAGTCGGAGAATGCGAAGGGCACGGCACCACCACTCCCGTGGTGGCGGAGGCTCTGTGCGAAGAAGGATCCGGTCGAAACGGACATGTTCAAGCCAACGCCGGACAAGCCGCCGACGCCGTGGGTCTGGTTCGAGTTCAAGAAGCACCGATACGTTTACAACGCCGAGAAGGGCGAGTACGAGCACTACCTCGCGACGATCAAAGAAAGCGTCGAGAGCATGCGGGCACGCTTGGACGCTGGATTGGACCAGGGCACGGTCGACGACAAGATCGGACTGTTCGGCAGCAACCTCGTGGATGTCGACTCGCCGTCGATCCTTATGCTGCTATTCATCAAGGTCATGCACCCGTACTATCTCTTCCAGGTCTTCAGTGCGGCGGTGTGGTTCTGCCAGAAGTACACGATCTACGCCATCATCATTCTCGTGCTCTCGGCCATCTCGATGGCCTGGGAAATTTACTCCGAGATCTCCAACTGCAACCGATTGCGCGCGCTCGTGCGGTCGAACCACGAACTCAAGGTCTACCGCACGAGTGCCTCAAAGCAGCGGAGCGTGACGACCATCCACGAGACGGAGCTCGTGCCTGGCGATATCGTCGAGCTCAACGAAGGCCCCGTCGTCGCCGACATTTTGCTCTTAGCCGGGAGCTGCATCGTCGACGAAGCCTCGCTCACAGGAGAAGCCGTGCCCATCAACAAAGTGGCAACCGACTCGGGCACGGAGATCGTCACGGAGATGGAGGCGCAGACTCACTACAAGGGCTCGTTTCTCCACGCGGGCTCGGTCATCACGCGTGTCCGCAAAGCCTGCGGTTCGTGCCAAGGCATTAGTTGCTCCTGCAAGAAAACCGACGAAGGTACAACGCAAGTCAACACGTGCAAGGGAGTGATTCTCTCGACGGGCTTCTCCACGGGGAAGGGAGAATTGTTCCGCAGCATTCTGTTCCCTCGGGAGCTCTCTTTCGAATTCGAACGCGACTCGTACCGCTATCTGGCCGTGCTCGCGACCATCGCGATCGCCGCTTTCATCAAGCGGCTCGTCAACTTTGCCCACCAGGGCTACGGCTTCGGGTATTCGATCGTCAACTCGCTGGACCTGATCACGATCGCCGTGCCGCCAGCGCTGCCGCTCGTGCTGTCGTCGGGCATCGGCTTTGCACTCAAGCGACTCCAGCAGCGCGGCATTTTCTGCATCGACACGCAGCGCATCAACTCGTGTGGCCAGCTCGACACGTTCTGCTTTGACAAGACGGGCACTCTCACGCAGGAGACCATGACGCTCGTGGGCTTTGACAAGCGAGGCACCAACAGCTTCCAACGCGTGGAGATGAAGCACTTGCCCAAGCTTGTCCGACTCGCCATGGCGACCTGCCACTCGATCTCGGACGTCGACGGTAGACTCCACGGGTCCCCACTCGAGCTCGCCATGTACGAGGCCGCAGGCATCCCACGCATAACGCGTGTCAACGACAACACCAAGGCGGAGGAGACGTGGGTCGACGGCGAAGGAGGCGCCTGCCGGCCCGTGAAACAGTTCCCCTTTGACGCCGCGTGCCAGCGCTCGAGTGTGGTGCTCGAGTACGCCGACAATCCCTCGCGTCTGATCTTCGTCAAAGGCTCGCCCGAGGCCATCGAGCAGATCGCTGTGACGAGACCTGCCGACTGGAGCCAGCACACGCTGCGGCTGGCGGCCGACGGCAACTACTGTATCGCCTTTGGGGTGCGTGTTCTCCTGGAGGGCGAAGAGGTCGATCTCAGCGACCGCGCGTCCGTCGAGAAGGATGTGCACATCATGGGCATCGCGCTCTTCCTCAACGAGCTCAAGACCGAGTCGTCTGCGATGATCCGCGAGCTGTACGACGCCGACATCGACGTGCGCATGATCACGGGCGACAACGCGCTGACGGCCGTGCACGTCGCACGTGCGCTCGACATGAAGCTCCACGAGAAAGTGGCGCTCGTGGACGTCAACCGGTCTGCCGAAGTCGTGTACCACTGCCTCGACGACTTCAACTCGACTGACCCGGAGGAGTGGGAGCATCTCACCAAGGCCAATGTGAGTCGCGTGCTCAGCGAGTACGATCTCGCGCTCACGGGCGGCGCGATCCAGCAGCTCAAGACCGAGCTCAGCGACGATTCGATCAAGCAGCTGATCCTCGCGACGCAGATCTTCGCGCGCATTCGTCCAACGGAGAAGGCGTGGATCGTCGAGCGCCTGATGGACTACGGCAAGATCGTGGGCATGTGCGGCGACGGCACGAACGACTGCGGCGCGCTCAAGGCCGCGCACGTAGGGCTCGTTCTCTCGAGTGCCGAGGCGTCGATCGTCGCGCCGTTCACGAGCAAGGCCAAGGCCGTGACGGACGTGCCGGTGCTGATCCGTGAAGGCCGGTGCGCGCTGACGACGTCGTTCTTGGGCTTCAAGTTCATGGTATTGTACCCGGTGATCCAGCTGGGCATGGCCAGCACGCTGGGCCATATTGGCACGATGTTGACGAACAACCAGTACCTCTGGGACGACCTCGCGATTGTCTTGGGGCTCGCGATCACCATGCTCTACACTGGCTCGTCGACCAGGCTGTCCAAGCAGCGTCCGCCGCACACGCTCTTCTCGCGCGTGATCGTGCTGTCGATCTTCGGCCAAATCGCGCTCTTCATCGGCATCTTCGCCGCGACGTTCGCGATCCTGAACCACCAGCCGTGGTTCTGTCGCCGCGCCGACGGCATGAAGCTCGCACAGGCGTACCTGGACAACCCGCTGACCGTCGCCTCCAAGTTCTCGCCGACTATTCAGCAGAACTGCGCGTACATTTCGAACCACCTGTCCGAGATCTCCGAGGTCGTGGACGACATCTCTGTGTCTCACGAAGACTCGTCCGTGTGGCTCTTTGGCCACATGCAGTACTTCCCCGTGGCGCTCGCGTTCAACCTCAAAGACCTCTTCCGCCTGCCCTTCTACACGAACGTCGTCTTCACGCTTCTCTTCGTCGCTGGGCTCGGCGTGAATCTGTGGTTCCTGCTCGACACCTCGGGTACGATCGACAAGTCGTTCCAGATGCTGCCGCTCGCGTCCAGCTACCGGTGGATGATGTTCGGCATGTTCGCCGCCCACTTTGTGCTGGCGCTCGTGTGGGAGGCGGCGGTCACTGGCGCGTTCCGGCAGTGGCGCGAGGAATTAGCGGAGTGGCGACGCCAGAGAGCCAGCAGGTCTCTGAGACAGCGAGACGAGCTGGCTGGTGAAGAGCCGATCCAAGTCGTCACGGCCGGTGGTGAACAAGCCGAACCAGTTGAGGTTCTGATGGTGGATGAGCTCGACGATGCGAACGAAGAGCCCACAGTGAGTGAGATAGAGGATCTGAACTGGGATGAAATCCCCGTGGAGGTGCTGCAGAGAGTGGCACCAACGATCGTCGAGGTGGAGGCAGCGGCGGAGGTTTCTCAACAAGAGCCACCACAGGAGAACGACGAAGGCCTCAAGCGAGAGCAGAGCAGTGCCGAGTCGTCCAGCCACGACAGCGAGGGAGCCGAGGAAGACGAGGACAAAGACGCGTCGACAGATCAAAGCCACGACGAAGACCAAGACCAGGAAGACTCGAGTTTGCAAGAGGAAACCAGCGAGCAGAGCGTCAAGCAGGACGCTGAAGAGTAGTATGTGGGCTTGATAGAAACTGCATCGATTGAAAATTACAACAGCTATGGCGCGCTGGTGGTCTCTCGCCAGTAGCGGGCAACGTTCACGTAGCCCAGGTACGCAGCGTACTCGTCAACCGAAAGGAGGACGGTCTCGGGCGCGCGCTGTCCTGGCCGGAGCAGCTCAAAGGCCATCTGATCGTTGGGATCAGTGGTCGCATCTTCGTTCGGACGGTCGCGAGCGGATGCTTCCTCGTCTTGGAACTTCAGAGGCTGCCTCGACACTCGCGGACGGCGCTGAAGAACGGGAAGTCGCTCAGCCGCAAGAGGTCCACGGTGAGCTTCCCGTGCGCTGTGTTGACGCTCTCACTGGTGAGATCTACCGGCTCCTCCTGGTCGAGCGGGACGTTGTCGGGCGTCCCGGCAGGCCAGCGCTTGAGCACCTCGAGGAAGTGCGTGACGTCGACTTCGGCGCGCGTGAGCACCTTGGCCACTTCGGGTCGGAGCCGGAAACGTGGCCGCGAGCCAGCGCGCTGGCCGAGCTTGCTTTTGAGCGAGCGGTCGTCGCTCGTGAGGCACATGTTGAGCACGTCCTTGCGGTTCGACAGGTCAACCCAGACGGCGCCGGCCAACGCCAAGAGCTCGCCGCCGACAAGGAAGAGCGGCAGCGCAGACGTACCTTTTCACATTGGCCCGCAAGTGCTGGCTGTCGGCCTTGTGGAGGAGTGCGCTGCGGATGTAGCCGACCACGTGCTGCAGTGTGTCGAGGCGGTGCTCGACGTGGATACTTCGCTGCTCGACGTCGTTGATGCGGCGCTTGAGCTCGGTGACCCAGTCGGCACTCTCCATGTTGACGCGCGTGTTCTGGATCGCGAGCTCGCGAGCCTCCAGCTGGGAGAGAAGCCTTTCGTTCTCCACGTGTTCGAGCGCGATCGCCATGAACGCGCACTCGCGCGTCCCGAGCACGAGCTTGTGCTTGAAAACGTGCTCGCATGCCGAGATGAAGAGCTCTTTGAGGGCCTCGTTCGTGTCAAGATACGCCTTGCTCAGCGCGTAGAGGGCGCTGAGATCGTACACGCGCGTCATCTTGGGCACGAGTTGCTTGAGCTCGTTCGTGACCTCGTCACCATGCACGGTCTGGTCGCCCTGCGGTAGCTGGGCAAGCCGCATGATGACCTTGTGGAAGTCTTCCTGGTTCTTGAACATATCCAACCCCAGCTTGGTGCGTTCATAGGCCTCCTGGTCTTCGTTGCGCTCGACGAACTCAAGAAGATGGTCGAAGCGACGCGCACGCCGCTGCATCACCTCAGCCGACACAAGTCCGTTGCGGTTGGCTCCATGGACCACGAGGTGGTTGGCCTCGACGGGCGCCTTCTCGAGCTCCTCGTGCAGGGGATCGAAGAGCGCGTTCAGCACGAGTAGCTCGACCACCTTGTGGCAACCGAGCTGGACGGCGCGGTCGATAAAGGTGACACTGTGCCTTGCGAATGGAGCCATAACGTCAACGACAGGAACGTTCTTGGCCGTGGCACGGGCCACCACGACGTCGTCCAGCTCACAGACGTGTTCGCTTTTCACGAGCGCCTTGACGAGCTTCGAGAAGGTCTTGTCCGGACACAGCGTGGCTCCATGCACGGTGAAGAACAAGCTCGCGGTGGGGAACGCCTCCAGTTCAATCAGGTGCCCAACGGCCGCTGTAGCGGACTCGCGCGTGGGAGGACGAACTGGCTCCCCGGCCGAGAGGCATGCGAGTTCGGCTTTCGGGGACGCGCGTCCGCAGCCAGGTCTCAATACGCTCGCAGCTCTTGATGCAGCCTTCGAGTTGGCTCGGACGCACCACGTTAAGCCAACTCACCTTGCTCTGGCACCAGCCTAACACGTCCTTGCTCTTCTTGACGGCGTCGACAAACTCGACCAGAACAGCAGCAGGCACGACAATGGATCGCTTGCGCGTGTCGTCGATCAGCTTCCAGCACGCTCTCAGCTTGCTGCACAGTTCGTCGCTGGCTCGCTTGTAGTCGACATTGGGCTCTGGGATCGAGTAGGCGACCTTCACGTCGGTGTCAAGCTCGTATACGTCGGGGAACCGTTCTCGGGTGGCCGAGACTTGCTTGATGGCCTTGTTTCCGGGCGAGAACGAGACCGTGATCTTGCGCACTTCTCCCGTGAGCTCGTCGTCGGAAACGAGCGGTGCGGGTAGCGCGTCGTGGTGGTGGCGACGCCGAGGCTGTGGATCGTGGACGTGGCCGTACGTGATGGAGCGGTGGGCGCTCGTGGTGAGCAGGACGTGCGTGACGACGCCGTCGCGCAGCTGCGAGACCTCCACACGCACGAGGAACTCGCCGTCGACGAGGTCGATTTGGGCCGTCGGCGTCGCGTTCCGCTACTCGCGACGTGAGCTCGCCTGCGCGTTCTTCGTCCTTTTCGTGGTGGCGGAAGACGAGCTGGAGGCCGTCGAGGCCGTCTTGGCAATGCCACACTACGGCGCCCAAAACTATGGTCTCAGCTGGCAAGAGCGACCAAGAACCAGCCGCTGACACTCACCTCGCACGGTGGAGACGCGGTACCGCAGATCCTTCTCGACCGCCGACATGGCGGAGGGTTACTGTAGCTGATCAAGTGGTGGGCGACTGCGAGAACTGGAGAATGGGGACATGGAAAGATACGTCGGACTCGGGGTTCTGTGAGTCGGAGAGATGGTCTCTCCTGCTCTCGACCCAGTCGCCCAGCAGATCTCTCAGAGATTTACAGTATTGGCTCCGCTACTGGGTCCATTGCTTAGTGTGCATGGAAGAAATTGATAGACGAGACGACTTTCAATTGAGTTCAGAAAAAGCTCGGAGCGATGCAGCACCACTTGCCGACTGAGAATGCACCCACTGCGCGCGCCACAAGCACTGGGTGGCGTTGGTTTCACCGCCTGACTCACTTGTGAGGAAGAAGGATACCCACTTCGAGCGGCCAGGCAGAATAATCGGGCGAGCGAATGGGTTTTAATTGCATTTTTAAATGCAATTAAAACTCATTAAAATGGGCTGCTTACCCGATTCACAGATGGCACTTTGAATTTAATTTAAAATTTAAAATTATATCCAAACGAGCCATCTGTCAAGCACTGCGTTGGACGCCGAGGGTTCAACTGGGTGTGGAGATCCACACCCTTCAAGCGTCCACAGCTGCCGTGGCTGCCTGTTCTTTTTCTCAGCTGTCGACTGCACCCACCTCAGCGGACCCACTAGCCCTCCCGAGCAAGGTCTCTCTCTCTCTCTCTCTCTTGCCCCTCATTCTTCAAAACTCTTCACGCTGCAATGGCATCTGTCCACAACGATCCAGCGTGGCGCGTCGCATCCGTGCGTGGTACGTTTCTTGCGGTCTCTCCGTTTTTTTGGTGGGTGGCTGACCACGTGACTCTTGCAGTTTGGGCGAATGAGTGAGCGTTACTCGGCGTTCAGCTCCAGTACAAACATTTCCAATTCGGAAGCGCAGCGGACGGAGCGGCGACCACGGCGGCAGCAGTTGCCGCCAGTTCGCCTCCGTCCACGACGTTTGATCTGATCGATGGCGAGTTTCTCAGGTCGCCAAGATCACTGGTATCCACGACTTCACGCAGCTCTACGTCATTGGCAAGTCGTTCCTCGACACGGCGAGCCTTCGTCAGCTCATATACGACGCATGCGATCACATGTTCACCGAGAAATTAGTGCTGGACGACGACGAGTGCACGTTTCTGGAGATGGCGCTCGAGCAAGCGTCCAAAGACAAAGTGCTGGATGAGTTCCATGCCACTAAACTCAAAAACCTCAACCGGAAATTCAACATGGAAAGTGCCGCGTGGGTCAATGTGCTGAAGCGACGGATCCAACAGATCGAAGAGCAACAGAAAGCGCCCGAGCCGACCTTCATCTCCCGCGCAAACCTGTGTGTTAACAAGATTCGCTACCTGCTACAACAAAGTCAATCTGTCGGCTTGTAAACCGTACTTGGGGGTGCTCGCAGCGTTATTGTGGGGCGCAGGCATGTTCTGGGTCTGTCGCAAGTTCGTGGACCTCTCCAAGCCACTCGAGATGCTTCGTGCGTTTGCCGACTTAACAAAAGTCACGGGTGAGACCACTTCCACCAAGCTTAAAACTCTCGCCACGGCCAATCCGGAGACCATCTGGTCGCCAGAAGCCAAAGCCTTTCTCGACAAGCTCAATCTGGGGTGCGCACCTTTCCTCGCGATGCTCATCAAGGGGAGAAGAGACGACAAAAGATGCTTGTAGTCCGGCAACTCAGACTGCAAATCCCGCAGCTCAACGCGAGCCTGTGCGCCAACGTGCGCGCGACAAGGGTGCCGGAGTCGACGTGGGCGGTTGTGTGAAAGGGCTGGTACGAGCCGGCGCGGGGTATTTCTTCTGGGAAATCGCTTCACTGCGCGCGGCTCGATCTGGCCTCTTGAGCCTGCTCGTTGGCGTGGCGCTCACGGTCTTCCAGAACCGGTGGAAGCTAGTGATCGCGTCTGTGGTGACCACGCTTCTCTTGATAACCCCTTTACACCAGAGGCTGCAGTCGTGGGTCGACAGCAAGCGTCCAGCGATGCCCCAGCATGTGATGTGGCTTCCACGAGCCTCTTTTGCGGTCTTGGGCGTTCTTCAGCTCGTCGGAAAGTTCAAGTTTGTCCGCATTCTCCAAGAAGATGCCAGCACAGCGACAGCCGTGGCTACTGTGACTGCTGCGGTACTCATCCTCGCGCTTGTCGTCGGAGACCAGCACCGCAGTGTATACAAGTGGGGCTTCGGTCGCCGCCTCCGTTTCGTGGCGTACGTGACATCACTCGTGTACGCACTGGTGTGGCAGAAGACCGATTGGGTGCGCCTCCTTGGCCCAGTCCTCATCGACGCCGGCGTGATCCTCATCAGTTCGTTGACGGCCCATGATACCCGCCAAGTTTGCAAGGCAACGTTCGACAGACTTAGTCGGTTCGCAAAACAAGGTGTTGCGAACGACATGCAGACAGCGAGCGTGGTGCTGGTCAAGGCAGTGTCCGAAGTCGTCGAGTTCTGGCAGCAGCCGTCAACCTTGACCATAGACAACGCGATCGCCGTCCTAAAACAAGCCAGGACGGGTCTACTCACTCTTGTTGCCCAGAAAGCGGACATCTCGAAGGCTCTGAGCGAGGCGCTGGAGGGTGTACGCCCTCCAAACGTCGTTGGCGTCGTTGGGCTCGCAGTGTTGAGTTTCCCCTCGAGCTTGGTGGTCGCGGCTTTCAGTCTTCAGTACGGCAAACTCGCAATCGCCGCCCTTCCATTCGTGATATCCGAGGCAGTCGAAGCCTTGAGACGCTACCAGTGCCTTGATGGTGGTCTTGAGGATGGACTCGACATGCTGCTGCTTTCATCTCCGCTCCTGCGTCTCTGGAGAATCACAAAGCAGTCTTTGCGTCAGCTCTTGAAGATGGAGGCGCGTGTCACCAAGACAGCAACGGCAATCAACGGGGTACTTTTCATCGGGAATTTTCTGATGCGGTTCGGCAACGACGTCAAGACCAACGGGCTGAAGAACGCAGATTGGGAGACGCACGCGCAGGACGCGCCAGCTCTTCTTGGCGCTGCGGGTTCGATCCACCAGTTCGCCAACACGGCGTGAAAACGTCCGCTTGGGAGTTTCGACGCCGTTGCAGGCTCTCGAACACCTCAGACGTCGGTGCATAACCTCTTTCTTTGTATCGTGAGCTGCGCAGTCGTCGTACATATCCCCCAACCTGTACATGCTAATCAGATGTATTCATCGCTACGAGAGTAATCGTTCTTGGCATGCTTGTTTCACTTCAACCGTCCGGGAATTGGTCTTCCACGCTGAATGCCGTCGTGGCTCACACAGTCGGTCCAAGAGAAACGCCAGATCGAAGGCCTGCTCGCGCAAGTAATGGTAGCGGTCGCTGGCGCTGAAGTGGCCCGCCGACATGTCCATCTTGAGAAGCACCTCGTTCTGGTCGGTCTTGATGTCGCGCAGACGCGCGACCCCCTTGGTCGGCTGCCAGTAGGCCACACGAGGGTCGTTGAGACCACCCGTGACGAGGATGGTGGGATACGCCTGAGCCTTGACGTTCTCGTACGGCGAGTAGCTGAGCATGTAGGCAAAGTACTCGGATTCGTTCGGGTTGCCCCACTCCTCCCACTCGCCCGTGGTGAGCGGGATGGTCGCGTCGCTCATCGAGTTCATCACGTCGACGAACGGCACGCCGGCGATCGCGGCTGTCAATAGACCCGGACACATGTTGAGCACCGCGCCGATGAGCAGGCCACCGGCGCTGCGGCCTTCGCACGTCATCATGCTGGGGCTCGTGACGCCAGTCTCGACGAGGTGCTCAGCGCAGGCGATGAAGTCCGTGAATGTGTTGATCTTGGTCTTGTACTTGGCGCTCTCGTACCATGTGCGGCCTTGCTCCCCACCGCCGCGGATGTGGGCGATCGCGTACACGACGCCGCGGTCGAGCAGCGGTAGGATAGTGGAGACGAACGCCGGATCCATGCAGACCTCGTACGAGCCGTAGCCATACAGATGCAGCGGCTGGCGGTCTTTGGTGCGCAGATCCTTGCGGTAGACAAGCGAGATGGGCACTTTGGTGCCATCGGAGGCTGTGGCTTCGAGACGCTCCGACTGGTAAAGCGTGCGGTCGTAATTTGGACACGGCCTCTCCTTGAGAAAGATGAGCTCGTTTGAGTCAACGTCGAAATCGTAGGTCCTCCGTGGCACGGTCATGGATGAATACACGAACCGGAACTTGCGCGTGTCGTAGTTGCGATTCACAGAGCCCCAGACGGTGTAGCTCGACTCATCAAACTGGATGCAGTGCTTGACGGGGTTGCCGTCCTTGTCCTTGACGATCCAGAGCTGCGAGAAGCCGTTTTAGCGTCCACTGATGGCCAGGAAGTCCTTAAAACAGCCGACATAATCAATCTTCACCTTTTCGTCGTAGGGAAACAGGTCACGCCAGTGTTCCGGGCCGGTCGCGCTCACGGGCGTGCGCATGACCTTGAAGTTGGTGGCCTTGTCCTTGTTCGTCACGATGTAAAAGTAGTCGCCGCGGTGGTCAAGCGAGTACCGCACGCCTTTCTGGCGCTTGGCCACGAGCTCTAGGCCCTTGGAAGGGTTCTCGACGTCCAGAATCCACGTCTCGGTTGTCTCGCTGCTCGACGAATGGAACTGCATGTACTTACCCGAGCAGGTCTTGGCGAAGCCGGCGTAGAACATTTCGTCGTTCTCCGTGTAGAGGCACTCGCTCGGCTCGCTCGAGCCGATCTTGTGGCGCCAGATCTTGTTCTGGCGGTGTGCATCGTCCTGGGTCGCGTAGAACAGCTCGGACGAATCCTTGCCCCACAGCAAGTCCGATACGTCCAGGAGGCGGTCGGGCAGCAGCTCGCCCGTCTCCAAATCCTTGATGAAGCCCGTATACGTCTCGTAGCCGTTGAAGTCGACGAGGTATGCGAGGTAGCGGTGATCCGGGCTCGGCCACGAGTTCAAGACGGCACAGTAGTCGTGGCTCATGGCGATCTCGTTCTCGTCGAGCATGAGCTCCTCGGGCGCGGTCGATGTCGTCGCATCGCCAATCCTGCGCTTGCGACAGTGGAACGTGTAGCTGCTGCCTTTCTCCGTGCGTGTGTAGTACAAATACTCGCCATGTGGGAACGGATACTCCTCATCCGTCTCCTGGATGTGTGAGAGCAGCTCGTTGTAGAGGTTCTCGCGCACGACAGCCAGGTGCGCCGTCTTGTGCTCGGTGTACTTGTTCTCGGCGCGCAGGTGCTCGAGCACCTCCTCGTTCTTGCGCGAGTCGTCGCGCACGTAGAAGTACGGGTCCTCGATGTAGAGCACGGGCTTCATCGGGTTAGCACCACGGTT
>JAADVR010000498.1:0-25385 GCA_023335855.1 Pythium scleroteichum | reverse complement strand
GTGCCTCCATCCTTGTTCTTGCCCTTCGAACGACTGCCAGCTCAACGCCGACAACCCCCAAGCGGACAAGAACCTCTACTATATTGATGAATGCGGATGTTTTGTAGACGGAAATCGAGTTTGCACCAGCTTTTCGCACGGTCATCCGCATCTGGATCTCGAAGTGGATGATTGTGCCGACGAGTGTGTAAAATGCATTTCGTAGGTTGTGTGTCTTGCTTTGAAGAATCAACGATTTCACCAACATCGGTAGAGCAGTTTTGACGATTGTGGTTCCGGAGCAGAACAGGAGGACGGAAAGTGCACTCCGCAGGTCTACACGACGCGCGAGAGATATAAACTCCGCAGCTATTCCACAAGCCAAGATCGTTGGCACAATCACGCAGCACCATAGTGCAGTCATTCGTCTTGATGACGATATTGAAGAAATCGAAGATTGTTGGCGTTGGTGGGGTGTTGCCGGGTGGAATATAAGGACGCTGCGTTCAGAGTTGGCACGGATGGAACGAAAGATCTTGATTGAAGTCAGGATTGTTGATGTGAGAACTGCGATAAAGCACACGAACGTGTGCAAATTGGTCTTGATCACAGGAACTCCAAAACGGAATAGTGCAGCTGTAAAGGCTACCGAAAACACCGAACACACTAAAATATAGTGTATCGACAGTCGGAGAGTGAACTAGAAGCAACTCCAAACCGAACGCTGCGAACCTGATGCATTCGGTCGACCCCGAAGAATGAACGACAGTAGCAAGTCAGATGCGAGTGCTCCGAAAAAAGTGCAGTTCCACACCATGCAGAGGGTGAAACCCATAAGGTTAGATGATGCTGAGCTGTTAGCAAATGGATTTCCCCACCCGTACAACCCGGCAATCACAAACGCGACGGCGTTACTGAGCAGACTGGAGATGGCGAGTTCTTGCACAATCAGGAAGCCAGGGAAGCGGTCAATGTTAGGCTGAACTCGAGAAGTAGCTACTTTTGTTGTTGGTAGCAGATGGAGCATAACTGTGGACGTTGTTAGGGATCGTCACGGTCTCTTCAGCTCTGAGGCTTGAGCTTGTTCCAACCAGATATTGACTTGCCTCCACGCCAATTTTAGCGGCTCGGTCTTCAATGCCATTTCCTTGTTAACGGAAAAGGGTGGGCGGTGACTTCCAGGATACGATCAGCTGGGAGCCAAGCGTGCTCGTCTGGTTGAGTTAAACTCGAGTTTCAGTTCTAAATGGCTTGCTCTTGCTCTACGTCTTCTGAGAGAAGGTGATGAGACTCGCCAGGCACAATCCGCTAGCATGGACTGTGATCACTGGAATGACCCAACGCATGAAGTGGACGCGATCCTCTCGCAAAATCCCGAGCAACGGAATCCCCGCACGGATTTCGATGGCCGTCGCGACAGTATCAGTCACAACTTCAAACGCGACCTGTGTCGCCCACGCAGACAGTTGCTCCAAGCACAAGTCCATGACGGATGTCGCTCGCGACGTGGGCAGATTGATGGAGTCGTTCCACTGAAGCACGAGCATGAAGATGGAGACGAGCCCAATGCTGCAGTACTCTGAGGCCATCTCGGCTAGAACCTCAATCGCACACACACGCATGTGTTCTTCCTTCCACTCGTCATAGTCAGCATCAAGCTCGGCAAAGGTGGCCAACAATGCTTTCGGATCGTGCTCAACGACTTTTATTGCAGCCTCTTGCATTTCGTTCTTGCGGAAGTCGACTTTCCATTTCTTGTACCGCAGTAGCAGAAAGTCGAACGCAAGTGTCGCGACACGGATTGTGATCTCGAGCGCGTTGATGATCGCACTGGATTTGTATATGGCCAGCGACTGCGCCCGCTGGCTCACTCTCCGCAAGGCCATCCGCATCTGAATCTCAACGTGAATGACTGAGCCTATGAGCATAAAGAACATGTCGCGGAGGTTCCGCACTCGCTTGCGATGAATAAAAGACTTCGTCATCGCCGGGAGAGCCGTCTTTAGGAGCGTGCTGCCAGCGCAGAAGACGAGGTAGGACCGTGGCGTGTCGAAGTCAAAGTGGCGAGCAAGAGCGATGTACTGGACCGCGATGATCGACGCCCCAGCGGCAGGCAGCACGACAGCGAGAAGCTTGCTGACGCCTCGTGACCACGCTTTGGCTACCGACGTCGAACGGCGCTGGCTACGCGGCGTCTGTGTCCCTGGGTGAACAGCGATTTGCGCGGCACGCTGCTTGGCAATCTGTGATCGGTAGAGACGGATCACCTTGCCCAGCATACGCACGACGCAGGACACAGTCGCGATGAGGCACACGAACAAGTGGATGTTGGCGTACACGACCGGCACACCGATCACCAGCAGCAGCAGTGTGAAGGCCACGGCCATAACCGTCGCGATCACCATATCTCGCCACGAGAGCTGGAGCGTGAGCCACAAACAGCTCCACGCAGATCGCTGGTTGGCCGATCGCCCTCGGAAGACGAACGAGAGCAGAGGCGCCGACGAGAGCGCGCCGAAGAACGTGCAGTAGGCGACAACGCAGAGCGTGAAGCCCGCGAGATGCGCGGGCGAGGAGCTGTTGTCGAACGGGTTGGCCCAACCGTAGAATGCGGCGACAGCGAACGCGGCGGCGTTGCTCATGAGGCTCGAGATGGCGAGCTCGCGCGCGATCGCGAGTCCCGTGGGCTCGCCCGAGCGCACGGCCACGAGTTCGCGCGGACGTAGCGAGCGGTCGTCGGCCATTCCGCGCGGAAGACGCCACTGCCGGAAATAGCGAGGCAGTCTGTCATTCCCGTTGCCTTCCTTCTATGGTGCTGATGACAAGTAGTCGACCCTGTCCGTCGATGGCTACAGCTCACCTTCGCGCAACCTTCGTGAGAAGGGCGTAATTGTCGTCCAGTTGTCGTTTGCCAATGCCCCAATCGGTTGGCATAATTTGAAGTAAACCCCACCCCTTATCCGCATCTCTTCCGTCGGTCCAACATTCGGTTCGCTCCTGTTGCCGAGAGCCACATGGTGCTGTGGCGTCTCAGTGGATATGTGAGCCCAACCGCCACTGCTGTTTACGTCGCTGCGCGGGACGCAGAGGCACATCGGCATTCGCCTCTCCATCCCCAGAGCCCAATCTCCCTCCGCCCACGATGGTCCGCGTCTACGTCGTCACGGCCGCCGCGCTGCTCTTCCTCGCGCCCACGGCCGACGCCTACGCCAAGTACGCACTTAAGTTGCCTAACGGCGACGCCGTACCCGGCTCGCCCAACATCGGACACGTCGACGCCGCCGGCATGGGCGGTCTCAATGCCTTCGGCAAGGACTGGAGCAAGCTTGGCCAGGGCGGCTGGACCGCCGCCTACTGCCAAGCCGACTCGGACGGCGACGGTTTCACCAACGGGCAGGAGCTCGGCGACCCGTGCTGCACGTGGACCGTCGACAACCCGGGCACGCTCATCACGGACGGCATTAGCAACCCTGGTGATAAGACGAAGACGCCGACTAACGCGAAACTGCAGACCAAGTGCGCCTCCGCTGGCGGCAGCGGTACGTCGAACAGCACCGGCGCTGCAGCCGACTCGGGGCCCGGAAAGGTGAATGCTGGTCCTGCCGCGGCACCCGCGGACGACGATGAGGATGACGAAGACGAGTCCGAGACGCTCAAGCCGGAGCCCAACGGATCCATCCGATCCACAGCCGCCGTGGTCGTCACGGCAATGTGTTCGGTGGTCGCTGCGCTGCTGTTGTAGGTTTGATTTGCGTCTCAAAGTGAGTTAAATGGATGCAACCTTTTTCTGAGTCGAGACGGCATCGTTGGGACCGTTGCAGTCCCCTCTCCCTTGACCTTGTTCAGTGTGTGTCCAGGATCGCGATGCCCATTGCAGTCTCTTGCCATCCTGGTCTTGGGTTCGTCGCACAACTCTCCAGTCTGACTCAAAGTATCGCCGATGAACCCAGGTAAGGTCTTCGCTCATGCCGTGGCCGCCGAAAAGCTTTGTTTGACCTTTAACCCCAAGACGTTGAGAAGACAAAGGTGAGTTCTGTGTAGATAACCAACCCACTCGGTGCAAGAGGAAAGTGGGGTCGACGGTTGACCGTTGACCATAGCGTTGCGTTCAAGCCATTCGTGAAGTTATCCTGTTTGTGTACGGGGATCAAGCGATTTTCAGTGTGGTTGGACTCGTCGTTTCAAACGACGAGCAAACGACGTTTCCTCCGCAACCACGGAAGTACGATCTATTCATTCATGGCCAATCCACGGTTTTCCCACGACTGTCGTGTCACCTGTTTGACGAGCTCGGTCGCCAGCCCCGCTTCCTGGAGTTAAAAATTGCCGTCGTCGCGAGTTTGTCCGCCGGTCATCCATGTGCTTATCCCCCGCCAAAAGACACATGGTATGCGGGCACTGGAGCTTCTGCCTGGAGCGGGTAGTTGTCGCAGTTCCGTACACCTTTACAGACTAAAGAGCAATGAGCACAGTCGTCCATTCCTCAATTCGCAACCTCCGCCCGAGACCATGCCTCGAATCTGTGTCATCGCAGCTGCGGCCAGTGCTCTCGTGCTCCACGCTCACACGGCCGACGCCTTCGCGAAGTACGCGACAAAGTTGCCCAACGGCGACTCGGTACCAGGTTCGACAAACATCGGACACGTCGACTCCGCTGGCATGGGCGGTCTCAATGCCTTCGGCAAGGACTGGAGCAAACTCGGCAAGGGCGGCTGGATCGCCGCCTACTGCCAAGCCGACTCGGACGGTGACGGTTTCACCAACGGGCAGGAGCTCGGCGATCCATGCTGCACGTGGACGCTCGAAAACCCCGGCACGCTCATCACAGACGGCATTAGCAACCCTGGTGATAAGAGCAAGACGCCGACCAACGCGAAACTGCAGGCCAAGTGCGGTGGCACGGCTGCTGGAGGCAGCGGTGCGTCGAACAGCACCGCCTCGGCGGATCTCGGCCCTGGCAAAGTCAACGCAGGACCAGCGACGCCGAAGGACGATGAGAAAGACGACGCCCTGGAATCTGAGACGCTCAAGCCGATGCCCAGCACTGCTGCGCGCTCGGTGGCTCATACGGTCGTCGTCTCCGTGGCAATTTGCTCTGCAGCTGCCACGTTCGTGCTCTAAGAACAGTTTGCGTTGTACAGTTTGCTTGTCTTGGTGGTGCAGTTTATGGTAATAGACTGAATACAGTATTTTGTGCCTGCCCAAACGTATTCTGTCGTAGTATTCCGACAACGGGATCCTGTAGGAGTGGGTGGATGGGTGGGTGTGGGAAGAACACCTAGCCTGAAAGGAACGATGCGTCGCGGACGGGCAGTTGGTCAGTGCATTAAGCACGACTCGCCATCGCTTCCTCTATGTCTGCGACCCGAGCTTGGCCGCCACTTCCGGTCCGCATCCGCTGTCCATGCATGGACTTCTAAAATGCATGTTGTTGGAACGTTCTACACAATCCACCTCGGACAGACAGCACAGCAGCAGGCGAGTCTGCAATCCGCCAATCGCTTCTTCAATAACAAGACCTGTAGTACGGGATGCCCCTCTGATCCTCTCCGGGAAAACCTGCTACCGGCATCGGTAAATTATTCGCAAACGAGTCCAAGACCACCTTCGTGGGTCATTTCTTGCGCAAAGGGTGGTGTTGAAAAACACCAAAAAGGAAATGTGGAGCTCGAATCTTGCGGCAGACCGAACTCTTCAAGCGCAGTCGTTGACAGCTTAAGCCGACGAGGTGTACTTGGTGACGGCCTTGGTGCCCTCCGACACGGCGTGCTTGGCGAGCTCACCCGGGAGCATGAGGCGAACGGCGGTCTGGATCTCACGGCTCGAGAGCGTCGACTTCTTGTTGTAGCGCGAGAGCTTGCCGGCCTCCGAGGCGATGCGCTCGAAGATGTCGTTGATGAATGAGTTCATGATCGACATGCCGCGCTTGCTGATGCCCGTCTCCGGGTGCACCTGGCGGAGCACCTTGTAGATGTAGGTCGAGTAGCTCTCCACGCGCTTCTTGCTGCCCTTGCCGCCCTTGCCCTTGCCGGCCTTGGTCGGGGTCTTTGCCGCCTTCTTGCTAGGAGTCTTCGCCATGGTGTCTGTTGTTCTGATGATATCGGAATGTGGGAGTCGTTGGCGCGCCCAAACCGAGCTGTCCCTCGCACTGAACGTCAAACAAGGGACATCCACCAAGTCCGGCGAAGATCGCGTACGGGGCTCTGATTGGCGGAAGTTAGTCTCCGCCTTCGGATTGGTTGCTTTCGTGCGCCTTGTGAGATATAGACCTACAGTCGTAGTTCGCTGCTTACAACAGTTGTTTTAAACACTTGTGTATTGATCAGGTGTTCGGAATCTTGTGCGGGGTGAAGAGGGCACGTGGCCTGGACAAGCAGCTAAGCGTGGAGCTCAAGATGAAGTTGGGGTCGAGCCAGGACGCCTACGGAGAGGGCGGCCGCGGATCCGCGTCCGGGGCGGCCCTGTCGCTGTCCTCCGTGATGCAGGACCTGAAGGAGAAGTTCAAGAACGACGAGGACGACCACTGTACGTGCTCTCTAAGCTGTAGCCCAAGTCGGAGGGGATCCGCTGATGGATCTTGTGCTCTTGGTTATCAGCATCGCCGTTCCAGGGGCTTGACAAAGCGACAGTTCTCCAAGAGACGAAGATCTTCTCGGATGCAACTGTCGTCACCAAGCACCCCAAAAAGTGTTGCCAGCTCATTACCAAGCTGCTCCACATCTTGACGCAGGGGGAGCCGTTCACCAGCACCGAGACGACGGATGTCTTTTTCGGTGTGACGAAACTCTTCCAGTCCAAGGACGCCAACTTGCGCCGCATGATGTATCTCTTCATCAAAGAAGTCGCCGAAGCGACTGCTGCGGACGAGGTCATCATTGTCACCCAGAGCTTGACCAAGGATATGAGCTCGGACGTCGACCTCTACAGGGCGAACGCGATTCGAGTGCTCTGCCGAATCATCGATGTATGGGACTGTCGATGTGCGTCGTGGTGCAATTGAGACTGACGCTGTTTCCTCCAGGGATCAATGCTCAACGCAATTGAACGCTTCATGAAGCAGGCAATCGTGGATCGCAACGCGCTCGTCGCCAGCTCCGCTCTTGTATCTGGTATCCACCTGATTAAGAGCAACCCAGACATCGTGCGTAGATGGGTGAATGAAGTTCAAGAGGCCGTCAACTCCCCGCATGATATGGTTCAGTACCATGCGGTCGCACTCCTGTACCAAATCCGCCAGCATGATCGCCTTGCCGTATCAAAGGTATAGCGATTGTTCTCAGTTTCATGATTGATTCTCTTGCTGAACGCTTTCTCTTCAGCTTATCGCGCAGCTTCAGAAGACCAATCTCCGTTCAAATCTCGCAACGTGTCTGTTGATCCGTTACTCAGCCTCGCGTCTGCGCGAGGACGTCAACAGCGAAGACTCGAAGCCTCTCCACCAGTTTCTCCAGAAGATGCTCCGACAGAAGAATGAGGTTCGTTTCTGTTGAAGCCTACGGCTGAAGTAGCGCCCATGGACATAGCTGACTCATGTTTGCAAAGATGGTCATCTACGAAGCGGCTAAGGCCCTGTGTTCGCTTCCCGTCGATGCTCGCGACCTCACGCAAGCAATCGTCGTGCTTCAGCTGCTTCTCGGATCTTCCAAACCCACCTTGCGCTTTGCGGCCGTGCGTACTCTGAACCAAGTCGCCCAGACGCAGCCACTTCTGGTAACTCGTTGCAATGACGACATGGAGAATCTCATTGCGGACTCCAATCGGTCAATTGCGACACTTGCGATTACAACTTTGTTGAAGACAGGTAAAACGAAGCGATCTTGGATTCATTGTGTAGCGTAGCTAACCGATGTTATGCGTGAAGGTGCTGAGTCAAGCGTTGACCGTCTGATGAAGCAGATTTCAACTTTCATGGGTGATATTGCTGACGAGTTTAAGATCGTCGTCGTTGAAGCGATCAAGAACCTCTGCATCAAGTATCCCCAGAAGCACCGCGTCCTCTTGAACTTCCTCGCTAATTTCCTCCGAGAGGAAGGTGGCTACGAGTTCAAGAAGACCATCACGGACTCGATTCTCTTTCTCATTGATCGTATCCCAGAGTGCAAGGAGAATGGGTTGCTGCACCTGTGCGAGTTTATCGAAGATTGCGAGTTCACGCAATTGTCGACAAAGATCCTTCGGGTGCTTGGCCACAAGGGACCAACAACCTCGGCTCCATCTCGTTACATTCGCTTCATCCGCAATCGCATTATTCTAGAAAATGCCGCCGTTCGTGCCTCGGCAGTGTCGGCATTGGCTCAGTTCGCAATTCGTGTCGAGCCTCTTCGCCAGAGTGTGGCTTCGCTGTTAGTCTCGTGTAAGCTTGACGATGACGATGAAGTTCGCGATCGAGCGACTATGTACCTCTCCGTTCTTGATTGTCAATCTTCAGTGAGTCGTGCGCTACTCGTAGAAGACTTTCCGATGAGTGTTGCAGTTCTGCAAAAGTCCATCGAGCAGTATCAACTTCGCCCCAGCCAAGGAGCTGTCACATTCAATGCTCTTCCGCACGTTGAACTTGTAGAGGAAGTCAAGTCGAGCCCAGTCGAGGACGAGGATTTGGATCCATCGATCCAGCTGTCTACTGCTCCACAGCCACAGGATGTAGCGAAAGAGTTGTACAAGGTATGTTCGTCGACTGACATAGGGCCTTTGGATGACTCACTGCCTTTTTCGTCTCGCGACAGATTCCTGAGTTTGCAGACCTTGGTCCAGTGTTCAAGTCGTCAAAGCCGGTTGAGTTGACGGAGGCCGAAACCGAGTACGTCGTGAGTTGTGTCAAGCACGTGTTTGCGGAGCACATTGTGTTGCAGGTATGAGTATGAACGATGGTGACGACGATTCCACTGTGAACCGATCTCTGATAATGTTCGTATGTGTAGTTCAACGTGCTCAACACGGTCAACGACCAACTTCTCACGAATGTATCAGTGGGATTCGTGATGGAGCCGGACGATGTTTGGGAAGTCCATTCGATCGTAACTCTGAACGAACTGGCATACGGTAAGACTGGCTCTTGCTATGTTTGCTTGAGCCACAGTTCGCCTGGAGTGTACCCCACTGTTCAAGTTGCCAGTGAGGTAAGTTTCCTTGCATTATATGGCGCAAATGTGAATCCACTCTGACCAATGTATAGCTCAAGTTCAGGATGCATGAAGTGAACCCATCAACCGGTGCAGTGGAAGACGATGTAAGACCCTCTTCGGTGATGCGTGCGAGTTGTGAGCTGATTGGGTTTGTCTGGTTTGCAGGGGTTTGATGAGGAGTACCCAATGGAGAACTTCGAGATCAGTGCGAGCGACTTGATGGCGAAGGTTCCAGTTAACGACTTCCCTGCTGCCTGGGAGCATATTGGTGATGGCGCCGAAGCCAAGAGCAGCTTTGCGCTGAAGTACAAGAGCCTTGTTGAAGGAGTCGCAGCTGTGATCGAGAACTTGGGAATGCAACCCTGCGGCAATACCGCCACACCGGAGCCCAAGGCAAAGTCACACATCTTGCTGCTCTCCGGTATCTTCGTTGGTGGCATCAAGGCCTTGGTGAAGTCCAGAATACTCCTCGATGAGCAGACCGGTGGCGTCATTCTCCAGGTAAGCTGTGAAGGGATGGATTCGTGTTCCTCTTGTACATTCTTCTCACGCTTGTGCGATCACAGATTGCTGTTCGCTCGGAGAGTGAGTCGGTCAGCCAGACTATTTTGGACTGCATCAGGTAACTCGTCCGAAGTAGTCGTGCCCTTCCGTGGGCGTTGAGGAATCGAAGTTCCTGAAGTGCTCGTAGATTCTCATGATGAGCCAAAGGACTAGTGCATTTGTGCGTTAATGAAGCTTTAAGCGAGCAACTGTTTCTCGGACCGACAACGAAGAAGCATCCCGCGGACTTCAGTCTCGCTTCTTGCTAAATTAATAAAAAGCTCTTACACTGTCAAGTGAGCAGGATAGACAGAGCAGAGCTTCATCAACGGTTGGACTGAAACTTCAGAGAAGCAGGGACTGTGGGTGGGGGAGATCTAGTACAGTTTGAACTCGGCGGTATACATAGAACTGAGTGTCAAGTACTACGTACTAATAGTATAGGAAGAGTATCATCTTCATGTGCTACTCGATGCAACTCAATCGACCCTACCTGCTCACCAACCTTCTCCACCAGACTCATTTCGCTATCGTAGTGTCTTGCGGGGATTGCGAGTCAACAGCATTCAGATACGAAACAGGAAGACCCTGGCGAAAGGTGCACGGCGAACTACGCGAGAAAGTCTGAGCTTGAGGAAATTTGCCGACAACCGTGTTCGTAAATTTACACCGAGATTGTACATTGTGGTAGTAGCATGGATTGACAAAACGTTGACTTCGATACATGCTTGATGCACGGTCAGGTTGCAGTGATGAGCTCGCTTCAAAAGAACTCGCCATATTTCACATCTCCAGGGGCAAACGTCCTCAGATCTCTTCGATAGACCAATCAAACTAAAACTATGCTCACCTGCAAGTCCCATGATGAGGGGATTGTACAGCCTCTGTGTTTTTCGACCTTCGTAAAGACCTCAACATCATCAGGAGGGGGTTCTGAAGCTTGACCTGCAAAAGGTGTCAGCATGCAAACTCTGCAAATGCAGAGTTGACGGAGAAGAGATCGCTGCAACTTGTAGAACTGGCGGCTGTTTCTTTTTTCCAGGAGCACCCGAATGTGCTTCTTGGATGTATTTGGCTTGGCATTCATTGATACTTAGTTCAAACGGGATGCCACACGACGGCAAGAAGATATCTCATTTGCCGTCCCGTCTCGATGTACGTTTCCGATAGTTCTCTGGATCGCTTATCTCCTACGTATGCGATTCTACTCGCAAAAGAGCTTGCTAATGGGAGTCGGCTCAAGCAACAGTACTACACCTGACACCTACACAGGGGGGGGGCAGGCGGTCGATCTGCAGTTCACTCTAGTCAATGGCTACTTGGTTAAGAATGCTCACCGCTCGACCCTTCGAGCGTAAATCTGCCGCTGTTTTGTTCTCGAAGGACTCGTTTTTGCGGTGATTGGGTCGGGTTGACGCCCACGTGAGTACCTTGAAAGGGCAATCCATGATTTTGTTGAGGCTTCCTGTCATGAGCCCACCAGCTTGAATCTCTTCCGCCTCCCAGTCTTTCTAGCACTGCGGCATAGCCATAGCCGAGAACGAACGAACAGAATATATATTGCGAAAGGCCGATTAGATGAACTTGAGGCCAGCGATTGTCATCACAACCTCGGCTACGACGAGCAGCGTGATCACACCGTAGAGTTTGCAGACCTTGGCCTTCTTGGCGTTCACCTCGCGCGCCTTGGCCTCTCCTCGCTCAAGATCTGTCTGCGCGCCATCCATTCGCTGTTGCACCACCACAAATCGTCAGATATCCACCACCCACTGCTCCTCCTTCGGCGCATCCATCCACGTACGTTGCCGACGTCGTCGATGAGCGCGTTCTGGTCCACGACCTCGTCGTTGATGGCGTGCGCGTGGTTCTTGAGGCCCTTGACGCCGCGGTGGATCTGGTCCAGCATCTCGTCCTGGCGCGCGAACTCGTCGTCGCGTCGGCGCTCGAGCTGCTGCGCGCTCATGTTGCGGTAGTCGGTGTTGCTGCTGTACTCATCGTTGCGGTTGTCGCCGCGGTACATCGGGTGGTTCGAGCGGCTCGCCATGGTGTCGACGTGTCGGAGGGGAGTCTGTTGGAGCGATCGCCGCCGAACACAGGGGCTTCTTGCCGATTACGCTACCAGGGCCCAGACGATGGGGCGTTCTCCACTCCAAGTCCCGCTCTGAGAGAGGGACAGGCGACCTAACCCCAGTCCAGTGCACCGTTAAGTAGAAACCATTCCCTGTTATAGTATGACCTTTGACGGAGGAGTTGCAGATTGGAGTGGTTCTGAAGCGCTCACGAATTTTTGACCCGGACATGCTCGCCCTGGAAGGCTTGACATGGGTTCGCTTGTCGCATCCAGAGTTGTTGTCTCTGGAACAAGGCGAGGTCGTGCGACACAAAAAGCCACGCGCATCTATTGAAGGGTTCTACTGAGCGACGGACCCGCCGAGCATCGCTATACGAAGCGGATGCCAGCAGCGCTCATGGCCACCTCGACCACGACGAGAATCGCGATGAATCCGTAGAGACGACACACCGACGCCCGCTTGGCGTTCACCAATCGCGCGTCCTTCTCGCCTTTCTCCAGTTCACCTTGCGCTTTGTCTACGGTCTGAGCACAGTCACCTCAGGGTCAGCCCTAGAGCGGGAGCTCAGTCCCAGCTAGACATACTTACCGTGTCGATCTCACTGATGACTGCGATCTGCGTCACGACCTCCTCGTTGATCGCCACAGCGTGGCTCTTGAGTCCTTTCACTCCGCGCTGGATGTCGTCGAGCGCCTCCTCTTGGCGCGTGAACTCCTCGTCTCGCCGGTGCTCGAGTTCCTGCACGCTCATCGAGGCATATTCCGACTTGGAAGTGCCAGATTTGCCATGCGCGTCCGCCATCTCAGCTCTGGTGTGGAGGTGTTGGATGTAGCCTGGCCTTCTTCGATTTCCTCCGTCGCCGAAGTCCACTTCAAGCCGCTCAAATCATGTTGCTCTCCTCAATATGCAACTGGAGGTCATTGACTGCTTTCACCCAAGTACAAACAATTGCAATTCGGGGTAAGCTCACTGATTCACCAAAACAAGGTGAAGATGACATAAATGTCCATTGGACGACATAGACTGCAACACCCAACTCTCCAAGTGCAACTTGGCCACCTCCAACGGTGCGGTATCCAATGAGTGCGTGCCGGTGCCGCGATCTTTGTGCTCCCTACAGTAGCGTGTGGATACGTAGCTGGTACAGAACCTGCATTCGCCAGAAGCAACCCCGTGCATGTTTACCTATCATCCCAAGGTTTACTCGGTGGTCCACACTGTTGCAGTCCTGGCTCACTCCCGGACCGTCTTTCCTTCATCCATGCCGTGCATCCCTCTGGCAGTGTCGGACGTTGAGGACTTGTCCGCTTCGGTCCCATGTGGACGGAAGTTAACTCCCTCCCATGCTGCGCTGGACGCTTCTTCTGGAAATCCGAAGGCTCCGGATCGCGTGTCCGGAGTTGAGCGAACGTTTTGAACCCACACGGCTGGCTCAAACGTCCGCGTCTCTCTCTCCCCTTCCCCTTTCTCACGTCCTTGCGACCTCCCAAAAAATTCAGGAAATGGTCGCTTTCCACAAAACAGCTGCCATAAAGCCAGGCTCGAGTCCTTTTCCATCGGTCCGCCGAATCCCATCCGGAGGCCTCCGGATCCGGTCGTCCACACTCGACAATTTCCCGTCCCCATCACTTGACTCACCATGAAGACCTCGCACATGCTCGTCGTGCTCGCCGTCGCACTCGCTGCCTGCGTCACCGACGCCGCCGAGACGCTCGGCTCCGGAGCCATGGCCGCCACGGCGCCGTCGCGCATCGACTCGTCCGAGGGCTCGCGCATGGGCCCCATCGGCACGCCGAACGTCGACCCGAATGCGCCCACCAAGCCAGGCTCCGTCCCCGGCACCGTGCAGCCCAACCCAGACGGCGGCATCGCCAGCGGCTCAACCACGAGCGCCGGTGCTAGCGCCGGCTCGGGCGGCAGCGATTCCACCATCACTGTCAAGCCCACGACAAGCCCGACTAAGTCCACGACGGCGCCTGTGCCGACCACGAGCGGCGTCGCGTCGCTCGCCACGTCCGTCATCACGGTCGTCACGGTGTCGGCGGCCGCTGCATTCGCGTGGTGAAGATACTGAAGCGCTCCTCTCTGTCGTGCGTGGAAACTACAGTTAAAACTACTTTGTCACTCTATGGAAAATGAACCGTCGTCGGTCTTTCTTCTCTCTTCTCTTCATGCCATGGCGTGCATAACGCATGCAATCTGGCCTGACGCAAGCAAGACTGCGCACCATGCCGAGAGATCTCCTCGCGACCGTCTGGGACTGCCCGCCGTGGAACAGTCCCGGCCTTTGAAGACTGGGCAGTGGCCACCACAAAAGACGGCGGCCAGCAGGCTCAAGAAACCAGGACACCAGATGGACTTCCCAGGTTGAGAATGACGCGGGTTCGCCATTGTCACGTTGGAGGAGCCCCTCCCGTCTGGATGCAAGTCAGGAAGATTGGACTCATTCGCGAATCTGCGTTCTCCCGCCTCCGCCATGAAGACCTTCGCTGTTGCTGTCCTCGCCCTCGTCGCCGTCGCCTGCTCGCCTCTCGTTGACGCGCAGGCCGCCACGACCAAGCCCCCGGCCAACGCCACAACGCCAGCGGCCAATGGCTCGGCGTCTGAGCCGTCCACGAAGGACCCCGTCTTCCTTCCTGGCGTCGCCACGCCCCCGGGACTCGGCAGCGATGAAGGTTCTGGCAAGGATGACGCCCCGATGCTGACCACCGGAGGCTCTGGAACGGAAGACCACACCAACCACGGCTCGCACGCTGCGACGCCCACGGCCACCTCCAAGAACTCGACCGTGCCTACACCGTCGCCGAAGTCCGACGCCCATGCGCTTGTCGGCGTGAGCGTTGCCGCCGCGACTGTGGTGTCGGCCGTCGCGGCTGCATTCCTCTAAGCGTTCTGTAATGGCTGTAATACTCGAGTCGTCAGTCCATTTCGTTGCTGTAATTTCTTTTCATTTGAAGGAAGGGTTAAATATCCGCGCCGTCGGTGCGCATTCTCATGCGGATGGCTAATACGTTGTGAGTGCCGTCACGCTGGACAGGATGGATGTTGGTAGTAGGGGCTTGGGAGGGAAGGAGTACGCTTGCGGCGACGGCAAGACGTCGGTTCGAGGTGGGAGGACAACACAGGGAGAGAGGCGTCTACGAGATGACGCAGTTCTCCTTGTTGCGGCGCCCCAGCAGCGACTTCTCCTTCTCCATCAGCATCTTCTGGGTCATGGAGGCTATAGATCACAAAGAACAGTAAGGATAACGATCAAAGAATCGGCGACAGAGGCAAACGTACGGTTGACGCTCATGAAGAATGCGTCCCGCGCGATCGTTTCCAGCGCGCCGTTCGTGTTCTCAGAGGTCTTGGCACTCGTTTCTAAAAGGGATCCATTATGGTGAGTGACACGCCAAGGAAACTCAGAATGAGATTCCTCGTCTCACCGATAAAGCGAACGTTGTACTGCTTGGCTGTCGCGAGGCCGTCTTCTGTGGAGACCACGCGGTTGGGCAGATCGATCTTGTTGCCGACCAGCAGCATCGCTGGCATGTTGGGTGAAGCATACTGGCGAATGTTGTTCATCCAGTAGCCAACGTCTAAAGAAATTTGCAAGCGCCATGAGTGAAAACCGGTCAGCCTAAAAAATGTTCAGACAATCCACGCACTGTCAAAGCTCTTCTTGTCGCTCACGTCGTAAACCAGTACGATGCCGTTGGCGCCCTTGTAGTACGCTGAAGAAACAGAGATCGCCACGGTTAGATGACGTCACAGTTTAGGAACCAGTGGAAGCACGGGCTTACTTGCTGTGATGCGGTGGAAGCGTTCTTGGCCGGCCGTGTCCCAAATCTGAAGAGCAATTTCGTCGTCGCCGACGGCAATATTCCGCAGTTTGAAATCAACACTGAAAAACGGAAGAACCATGAGAGAGAGGAAGCCCCGACAGTGCGCACACAAACTTACCCAGCGGTTGCAAGCATCGACTCCGAGAATTCGTCGCCAGAGAAGACGCGCATCAGACTTGTTTTACCAACTCCGCTGTCCCCGAGTAGTAGTAGCTTGAGCTTGTGTCGTTTGATAACAACTGGAGCAGCCGGAGGCGGCGCGGTCGAAGAATCGGACGAAGCGTCGGCTTTGCTCGCTGCCGCAGCACCATTCTCGCTCGCGGCGGCAGGTGTACCACTCGCACTGGTTTTCGCCGCCGCAGGCTTGCCCGTCGCCGCCTCTGGTGGACTATTCGCAGTTGCAGTGCCGTTCTTGGTGTTGGTGGCCTTAAACACCTTCGCCTTGAAGAACGAAGCCTTCTCGGACAGCGTTTTCCGCGTTGAGAGTTTTTGATTCCGCAGCTTCTTGTCTTCTTCCTCGGCCATTCGCTTCTCTTCTAGTTCGGCTTCCGACAGTAGCGAGCTCTCTGTCTTCGCAGAGGACTGAACTGCGCTACCATCGACTGACAAAGACTGGAGGCCTTCCGTCAGCGCGTCCATCGCACGGGATGACAGCGCTCCGGTGGGCTCCACGACCTCAACCTTCTTGACGCCGACGATTTTGCTCTCGTCTTGAAGCTTGGAGACATCCACTGGGGCCGAGCCAACCAGGTAAATCTTGGAGAGCGAGGTTGCGCGTCGCACAATCTGTTCTATATCATCTTCGTTCTGCTCGCCGTCGTCGTCTTCGTTGCGTCCGCGGTTCAGCGATGAGAACGATTGGCTTCGTCTCCGACTACTCGCGTTGGACTCCAGCTGCTCCATCTCCATGGTCCGCTGCGCCGTGAAGCTGTGCGCGCGGCTGCGCACGCCGCCGTCGCCCGCGCCATCGGCATTCGCGGGCGAGTTAAGCCAGTTGGGATCGTGGCCGCCGTCGATGACGTCGACGGGCACCGGTCGCTCGAGACTGCCGCTTTTGGCTCGGGACGGAGGGTCGTTCATATCCAGCGGTTCGAGGTCCCCTCCTCCTCGTCTGCTGCTCGAGCGACGGTCGTAGTGGCCGTCGTCGTCGTCGTCTTCGCTCGTGTGGGTCGCGAGGATCGAGCGGCTGCGCGTGCGTCCGCGGCTCTCGATCGCCATCTCCATCTCGCGCTCCCACGCCTCGTCTTCCTCCGTGCGGGAGCTGCTCATTGTGTCGCTCTGTTGGTGGGTGGGTCCGTTGGCGTTGGTGCCAACGATTTCTACGCAATCGGTCACGCTCCGCGTGTTTGGGTGGGGATCTCGTCGGATGGATCCAGTATGATACAGACTGTCGGCTCCAACGTTGGCGTGGGTGCCAGATTGTGTTCTGGTGGGTTTGGCCTTCTGTCGGAACGGAGAGGATGACGCTCGTGCTTGGTTTGTTGGCGCTTGTTGGCGTGGTTCTGTTGGCACTCACTTCGTGGGCAGTCGAGTGTGAGTAATGGTCCCCAGTCCGACACCCACGGTGCACAGTTGGGCCGGCTCCGTGCTCTGGGCCTTGGAATGACGGTCCCATAGGGTCGCACCCTGTATAGAAGCCCTCGGTACGTATTTTCCACCAATCACTAGGAAGAGCTCTTCTCATTTCATCCAATCGTACTGCACAGAAGGAGGCTCTTCCTCAAGGAGCATGGGTGTGCAGCGAAGAGGGCACTTCCTCGGGCCTCAAGGTGATGATGATGGCGCCGAAGCGATGGCTGCGCTGCATGAGACACCGAAGCTAGTTGGACAGCGCGAGTCCATCCGTGAGACGACGACAATGCCGCGACGGTCAGCCAGCGCGTGCGTAATGGCACCACCCTCTCATCCCCTCGCTAAAGAGATGGGCCGCTCCTAAATAAAGAGGCCACTGCCTCGTCACGTTGCACCCTCGCCGTGTCACCAGCGTGCGGCGTTAGTATTAGTGTCCATCGCTGCGCCGTCCGTGCTCTTGACGTGTCGTCCGTCGGATGAGGTGGAATGGCTACACGAGCTGTCCCCACCGCGATACCGTTCAAGGGCGAGTCGTTCCCGGCGTACGTTCTAACCCGCTCGACGCCGCGCCGTCCGTCGGTGACATCTCAGAGCGTCGCGCTTTCGGTGACGCGGGCCTCACTGAGCAATAGACCATTCACCGTCGATCTGATCAAGCCCGGTCACTCGCTCTCGCCGACTCGGGAAGCAGATAGCGACGCTGGCTCGGCGAGCGACTGTGAAATTCAGCGGCCGATGACAAGGATACCCAAAAAGATGTGTTCCGCCTCGACAGTTCAACGACCGTCCCTATCAGACCAGCTCAAGACGATTTCGCAGGGGGCGCAAAGCATCACGGCGCAGTTGCGCTCGTCATACCATCTGAACGTGAACAACGACAACGCGACACAGTATTTCAAGCAACAAAGTTGCGGATCGGCGTGGATATCGACGGGCCACGACTCGATTGAAGCGACGACGATTAGTCTCTCCGTCGGTCGGCTCGAGTGCCGGTTTCCATGTCCAGTGCAGTTCGCGTCGGATCGATGCTCCTACCTTTTCCAGCACCCCTTCGATCGCAAAGAGATCCAGATGATCATGTACTATCGTGACATGAGGCAGGTTCAGGTGAGTCTCCATGATCGCAGCCTACGATTTCGAGTTGATCGGACGCTTGAACAATTTGGCGATGATTATCGACCTTCGAACCCACAGCATCATCTGAAACTGGTTTTCGCGACACACAGCGAGATACAGAGAGTCAAGCAGTTTCTCTCGAAATACCGAGGAGAGTTTCTGTCCTCTGGCAGCGACTAGCTCAAGACAGGCAGAGCGAAGAACTTCCTGGATTACGCACTGTGGGCAGAACAAATGACCACTGCCACGACACAGAAAAACATGACCACTTGTTCCCTTAGTGCATCACCCTACCTCACGCTGTGCGTAGTTGTGGCAGACTCTTGTTGAACATTGCGCAAGCCTGGATGTTTCACGCGACGAGCGGATAGCATATTTCCTTACACACCTGGGGGTCCTTCAGCCTTGAATCAACACAACAACAGATTACCAAATCACATCCAGCACAGATAGGCAATGAAACCGTGACGTCGCCAATCGTGAGAGGTAACGCACAAATGAACATAGCATATCCGACCATCACCACGCAAGGCAACGTCGGAAAACACAAAGCCAAAAACAGCAAGGTAACGAACCTGTGATGGCGCGGACGAGCTCGATGGCACCGCTTCGGTGCTGGCGTCGGTCGCCGCGGCAACCCCTGCAGCGGCGGCTGCGGCTGCTTGCTCTTGGTACTGCTTGTACGATTCTGCACTCGCTACTGCAGCCTCACCTGTCACTCCCCATGCCTCATTTGCCGCGTCAATGCCGTAATACGCAGCGTACTCGTAGAACCCGTTCCAGTACGCATTGGGATCGTTCGGATCGGCAGCCGAGGCCGTCGCAGTGACCGCAGCATCTGTCCCTGGAGCTGTCGCTGCGGTCCCCGCTGCACCTGTTCCATCTCCACTTTGCTGGTAGTACTGCTGGTAGTAGGCACTGTACTGGCTCTGATCGTATCCACTTTGAGCACCATACTGTGCGTACTGATCCGAACTGCCATAGTAACTGGAAGAGCTGCCATACTGGCTACCATAGCCGCTTCCTGTTCCTTGGGTTCCAGCACCGTTGAGAATTATCATGTCGATCTCCTCCTTCACGCTGTGGAGTACTTCTTGTGGACCTTGGATCGAAATTGTACGAACAGAGGGGTTGGAACCTGGGTCTGGGTCGGTCGGAATCTGAATTCGCACATTGTAGCGATCTTGGATGGACTTCACAGTTTCGCCTCGTTTTCCAATCACCACACCAACCCGATCATTCGGTACCTGCATGTAAATCGTGCTGCCGTTCTGGCGAGGACCTCCTCCGTCGTCATTCAGGATGGAGTTGATCTCCAGTTTCGCAGCTTCCTTCGCCTCACGAGTACCGGTGATCGTGATCAGGCGCATGGAAGGGTGGTTTGGATCAGCGGTCTGCGGAATATTGATGCTCGTTCCTGTTCGCATCTGGATATTCTTGATTGTGGCACCACCGCGACCGATAATGAGCCCAACGCGTTCGTTTGGAACATGGAACTCCATGGTCTCGCTTCCATCAGGGTTCAAACCTCCACCGTATCGGCTACCACGGTCACCATCTCGCCCACCCCCACCGAAATCACGACCGCCGTTCATACGCTCATCAATCAGTCTCTGTACGAGCGTTTTTGCCGTTTCAATCGCATCCTCGCTGCCCGCAATACTGACATAGCGATGCGGCGTTTGAGACGCACCCGGCTCTTCGCGAACGATTTGGATACGTGCGCCGCTCTTCGTTTGAAGCTCGCGAATCGTTTCTCCTCCGCGACCGATAATGTAGCCGACCAGGTCTCGTGGCACCTGCATCTCCGTGGTGTTGTCAGATGCTGGACCATAGTGGCCTCCACCATTGCTGCCCTGATCTTGGCGTCCGTAGTTATCGTTCAGTGTCCCATTCAACTCTGCGACTCTGGTGGGACAATAAAACGTTAGCTTGCGCAGCATAGTGGTCCGACAATCGAGGGTAATCTCACTTTCGAAGCTGCATCTGCTTTAAGCGCATGGCTTCTTCAGGGTTGAACAGAATATTCTCCACAGCGCTCTGCGCTTTTGCGATTGCCTCATCAGAGTCGCCAGTGATCAGCACGTGGAGCTCCTCGTCTTCGTCCGGCTCCCCAGTCGGGTCTTTAGACGACCCCTTGCCGCGAATGAGAATCTTGGCGCCAGACTCGTCCTCCATGCGCTTCTGGTTAGAGCCTCTTGGGCCAATAAGCAAACCTACGTATAGATGTGGGTACGTGTCCCATGACAATCGTGACAAAGGCAATCAGCGTACCCATGAAATTGATATCCGGGTACTTGTCTACAGGAATGTAAACCTTCTTGTTCTTCTTTCCAGAGGGCCCACCAGCTACAAAATAAACAACACAAACCCGCATTAGCTCCACTCTTCCAAGCCGGCATGGGTTCTTCAGCCGCGGGGCATCCACCCACCGTCATCCTGCTCAACACCACAACACCAGCGCGTCAGTTTCCTTCCTCCATGCTTTCTTCTCAGCACGCTCAAGTTCTCAGACTGAAAACACACCTCCCATCGACTCTTGCGCTTGCCAAGAGCTCCGTCCTGGGGAATGGCGGAGGCCGCCAGACGCGCAGCAATCGCGCGCGCGCGGGCCACGGGATCCATCGCTTCCCACGCTTTCTCGCTCAGGTTCCCTCGACGATTGCACGGCTCCCTGCGCGGCAACCGAACGGGGCTAGCTATTTTGACCAATCATCATAGGTCACCGGGTAAGCCCTTCTAATTGGTAGAATATCGTAAATCCGACTTTTGCTCGAAAACCCCATCGGACGTCGCCTCCACCGGCAGGCTACAGTACCGCCTCACGTGACAAGACTCATACGACAGCCACAACCAGACGCGGAGACCATAGCACTGCAGCGTGAGCCTGGGGAGTCCACGATCGACTTCGTCGAAGGTCAAGACGCAGATGCAGGGAATTACTGGAGGGAACAGTACAACCCAACGATTGGTTGAAATCACGTTGTAACGAAATTTCAGCCAACCCCATTGCGTAAAACTGCCATCCTTCGATAAATCGGCGGAAGGGTTATGTTTGTTGAGTGATGGTCGCCCGCGTTCCCACGAAAATCGCGCGGCCAAGGTGACAGCCGCGAAGGAATCAGAGCGGCAACTCGCGACGCAGGCGCCCGCGTGCAGCTCGCCTCTCTCGCGTACCCTGACCTCCTCGGCGCCACAAGTGACTTCACGAGAAAGCGGTGGATCTCAGCTACGCGACCATGTCTTCGGCGTCGCGCGTGCCCCTCTTGGTCGGCGGCAAGGGACGGAAGCCGACGCGGTTGCCGATCGCACCGCGCGCACGACCGAGCAATGGTATGCCGGTCAGTTCACCTGCAAAGCTGCTCATCCTCTGACGACGCGAGCGTTTGTACTGTAGTAGACAGAATCAAGCGTCCGGTGACTGAGAACGAAGCGGCGGTATGGGATCTGCGTCCAGTATCGATTGGCGTTTCCGGTAATTAATCGTGCGGTTAAACTGTAGGAGGACACCGAGGAACCCCATACCGATACAAAATCGGTGACCGAGCTGGTTCATTCTCCTGAGCGGAAGGCCTTGCCACCAGTGCTCCTTGTGTCGTCGCTTCCAGCACTTGACGCTCCGTCCGCCGTGCCTGCTCAGCGTGTGGGTGCTGGGATTTCTCCTGGGCACTCAATCTCGGCCTCTAGAGCTGGCCCCACGGCTCGCTCGCAGGTCATCTCGGCTGGAATCTCGCGATCGCCGATCTTGTCGGCTGGACGTTTGTCAGGGCAGCCCGTCGAACGACTGGCTAAGATCACGTCAAAGACGACGATCCCGCTCTTCCGGCCACCAGAGGCCCGTACACATGCCAGCCCAATTCTTGGGCCACGAGCAACTCCCATTCCTGCGCCTCATGGCCCACAGACGGACGCACATGACCCAAATCCATTGTTGAAGGTATCCTAATCCTCTGGTAAATTGAACGTGGACAGAAGAACTGACGGATGATGAGTATGCAGCGTCTGACTCGTAAGCTCGACATCAAGCCTCATCAATCGCCGAGACGTATTGCGTTGAATCACAACGCTCAGAACCATCCATCCGCGTCGCCTCTTTTGTTGGCTGCATCGACCGTGAATCTGGATGTGCCGCTTGCACCACTCTACGGGAAGCCTGCAGCCTCTCCAAAAAAGAGGGGTACGAAGCGACGCATCCCGCCATCCCGACAGGAGAATGCGAAGAATGCTGCGAACAAGTCACCGCGCCGTTCGGTAAGTTTGTCTGTTCATTACGATTCGGCCCGATCTCATCTCTCAGTCGCTATGTTGTACTTCAGCTACGTCGCAAGGTGAAGAAGGAGGGAAGTTACAAGGGGACAGGAGAAGATCATGGCGATGACGATCATCTCGACGAAGACGATGATTACGAGGACGGCGGACACGGCGAGAATGACGATGAAGATGGTGAAGATGGCTTGGAGGTTCCGGACGCCTCTAACCCGTCAGTGTATATGCCTGCCCGCGAACGAGCGACTCTGTGGGCTAAGAAGGTCCTGCGTCAGCAAGAAGAGGAGGAGCAGGGTGGTTCTACTTCCACAGCCATTGTCAAGAAGGAGAAGCGTAAGCGAAGCAATTCAACCTCCTCCGTTTTGTCGACGACGACGAACACCCCAGCTGGTTCGCGCAAGAGCAAAGCTGAAGAGTTGTTGAAGAAGGAACCTTCGCAGATGACGATGGGAGAATTGGCTCTTTCCATCCCAAAGGGACGTCGTATGTTGCGCCACGAACAAGAAGAAAACGCTGACAATTTTGGTTTCGGCCCGAACTCGCTTCATCGTTCGCGATCGCTATCGTTGTCGTCTGAAACGCCATCATTCGGAGGATCGATTGTTACTCCGCAGGTCGAGATTATCGACGGCAAGATGGTCATCCTGGAATCAGCCGTGAAGATTAATGAAAACGCCCACATGGACCCCCCGCATGATTTCACTGATGACTCAGTCCGCCGTCCGCGCGGTGCTCGGTATTTAGCTGCGAACTCAACACCTGGTCGGCGTTGGACGAAGGAAGAGACGAAAGAGTTCTACTATGTGAGTGCGATTTGTCGACGCGCAACTTCCGCACATGTCTAACTTGCTCTCTTGTTATAGTGTTTGAGTCAGGTTGGTCCAAACTTCTCCATGATGGCAACATTGTTTCCTACGCGAAAGCGAAAGGAACTGAAGAGCAAGTTCAAGTACGAAGAGAAGCACCATCCAGGACTCATTGAGATCGCACTGAAGGCGTCAACTGCTCCTCTCGGTAAGCCCTGGCTTGCCGCAGTCTTTTTAACCTTTCCTCTTAACGATTAAATTTTGCTCTCTGCAGACTCCGAGATAGTCGATGTTATCGCTCAAATGGCTGACAAGGAAGTCAAGAAGAGAGAGGAGAAACGTCGCAAGCACGCCGAAGCAACGGGCGAAGCCGGGTTGAACTCGCCAGCAACTGTATCGTCGACTGCCGTGCCAACGCCCCCACCAGAAGACGAAGTTGATTTTAACGAGGACGAGCAGTTTGGCGACTTCTATCGCGAGCGAAAGAACTCGTTCGATTTCGCCAGCTAATCACATCCTTCCATAGTGCTTGATTAGGTCCCATCATTCGCAAAGACAATCTAAGGCCAATCGGCCAGAAGCAATCCACAGTAATCGCCACAACTCCAGTCTATTCGCACGGTTACTCTTTCGAAGATGAAGCCGACGCCTCCTTGGTCGCGTCGCTTGGTTCTATCCGGGATCTCAGGAACTGTTCTGCCTCGAGGCGACGGTTGGGGTCGTTCATGACTTCCATAAACTCGCGCGTGTACCTCGCACGCGACAGGTACGCGTTGCGACAGAAGAACCTGCCCACAGAAAAGACCCCGGTCAGCTTGATGAGCTTTGCTACGAAGTCTGGGGTTCCCACTCACCAGGAGCCAGCGGCCACTGTGCCGAAGCTGAGCACCGCCCAGTCGCAGGCGGTGCGCGCGCGCTTCGTCATGCGAAACCGCTGAGCGCCTACGAGCACGCCAGTGCCTATTCCCCAGAGCAGCCCCGAGCGGAAGCACGGAGGGTTGGAGAGCACCTCGTCGGGGTCCAGGTTCGCCATGTTGCTGGCCACGATTTGAGCGATTTGGAATCAAGGACATACAGTGACCTAAAACTGCGTGGGACACACTAGCTTTTGCACCATTCCGCTCCTTATCCTCAGTTTCAGGTTCGGATGTTACTGCTTTAGGGTGCTGAGTCTCTTATATTCGGATGATCGGCATCGTCGTGCCCAACGACGATTGTGATCGGTGCCGTGACCATGGCCAAGCACTCGGGGCTGCAGCTACAGGTGCTGGCGCTCTATCGCTCAGCGCTGCGTGTGGCCCGCAGCAAGGACGTAGCGCTGGCGCAGGAGGCCGGCGAGGCCGCTGGTGCCACGCGCGACGGCGCGAACTACCAGTTCGTGCGCGACAAGTTCCGCAGTGATGTACGGCCACTCGGCGACTCTTAGGCTCTCGCAGGCGCTGACTGACGAGCGCGTGGTGCGTGTAGGCTAGCTCTGTTGGGCGCATGAACTTCGCGGTCATCGAGCACTTGCTGCGCAAAGGACAGAAAGATCTCAAGCTCCTCGAGAAGATGAAGAGCGCGGCGTTCACGAATGTCCAGAGATGAACGGTCGCCGTGGCAACAGCAGCAACTTATCCTAGAAATATCATTAGAGTTGACGCGACAGTCGGCAATTCTCCGTGCACGAATTGAAAGAAAAGGAGGGCTTGTTGGCTCGTGTGTATGCCTGAGCAGATTACCAAGGAGCCGGCAGGTCCTCAAATGTCAGAGTACCAGCGACTTGTCTTGGTCAATCCCACTAAGAGTTAGGTGCTACCTAGAAATGCTCAATTGACAGGCCTATTGGCTTTGATGGTGTGCCATTGCTTGGGACTTCTTTGCAGACTGGTAATACCTGAAAGACTGGGAACTCATCAGATTTTATTTTCTCCGGAAATGAGCGTTTTATTCGCTGTTCAGATGAATTACGACACGATCTTGAAATCTTCGGCGGTTAGAAGCACTGTAGATCTATGGGATGCGGCGAATCATGTGGAGAAAATGACGGGGATTCTATAGCTAATTTGAGTCCTGTGGGGGTTCTCGGTTATTTTCGCTGAT
>JAADVR010000497.1:0-25386 GCA_023335855.1 Pythium scleroteichum | reverse complement strand
GGAGTACCACGACCTGGTCACGGCCAAAGATCGGTCAGCGAGCTTGCAGTCGTTCTCGCATGCCGCAATGCTCGGCGCGTGGGCTTCACGCGCTGGACCAGTACGCGGTCGCGCTGCTGTACTTTCTCAACGGCTTGTTCTGCTCGGCGTACGCGTTCTTTAGTACGTCGCGACAGTCTTCAAAGACGGATACTACGTCGACTTCCTCAATGGCATGCCGCGCAGCAAGATGCCGCTCGCCATCGCCGCCTACGCGTTCGCCGCGCTCATCTATTGGCTGCGACTCGCCAATATGATCGCGCTTTCTCTCCGACGGCGTGCGTTTTCGCTCGCCGCTGTGGCGCCCCCTGGGCGCTCGAGGAGAAGCTGGAAGTACCTGACAGCGACGGCCCTGACTCCCGTCCAGAGTACCCGCTATACTCTCCCGCTCGCATGGGGGATGCTGCACCGAGGATGGAGTCTGCTCTGATCTGCGGATGGTCTCATCAGCGTGGACGGACCGTGTACGAGCTCCTGCTGATGACGCGCGAGCTCGTCGAAGTCGCACTGCAAACCTACCAGGTCGAGAAGGCGAGCACGCTGGTCCTCCAGCCCTGGATCAACCACGTCTTCGTGGGCCGTCTCGTGCTCAACTGCTGGCTCTCGCCCGCGATCCACACGATCACCGCGAAGCGCTCGCGACAGTCTCAGCGCCGGTGGCTGTACCTCTGGGCCGACGTCGTGCTGGACTTTGTAGCCGGGCTCGTCATCCCGCTACTGGTCTTACTCAACGTGCTCAGACTGCTCTGGCAGCCGCAGCAGACCACGACGCTCGACTACGACGCGCCGCTCGACGACGTCGTGCTCATGGACACGATTCTCAGCTCCAAGCAGCTCTTCGTCGCCAATGGACTCGACTTTGTCTCCAAGCTCCTGCCCATTTACTATGGGCAAGTATCTCGACACGGTGAGGGGGCTCGCCCGACACGAGAGCGATCAACAAAGCCGAACAGGAAGCAGCAAGAAGCTGCAGTCTACTGCCAACCAACAAGGTCCTCGACGGTCTCAGCTCGCGAGGCTCAAGGCCTCGAGCGTTCGTCCAATGAGCGGTTTCTCTGTGGCCTCCGCACAGCGCCACGAGCGCGTCCACCGCCATTTGCCGCTCGTGCACCGCGTGTGCTCAGCAGGCCACTTGCTGCTGCTCGTCTGGGGGTTTGTCGTCATCGCGTTCCACGTCTCAGCCCAGATCCTGAGCTCGTCAGTAGATGAGACCGTCCAGGTCGGCTGCAAGGCCGCGGTGCGTCCGTGGTTTGAGCGCCGCTTCGCGTGTTCCGTCGTGGAGATCAACTGCTTCCGCCGACAGATCCAAGGCTCGGCGCACGAGATCGACGCCGCCTTGGCCGAGCTCTCGCCCTCCGCCATCGCGTCGCTGATCATCACCCATTGTCCGTCGTTCGAGATGCCTGCTCGCATCCGAGCCTTGTCCAACCTCGTGGGCCTCGAGCTCACCAACGTCTCGGTCGTCGCGTGGGACACCAGCGCCGCGTTGGAGAGCCCGCCGCACGATTCGATGACGTTCCTCTCGCTCGTGCGCACGAACATCTCGCAGATCCCGGAGGGACTTCGCTCACCGTCGAACCTGCGGTCGATCCAGATCTCGGTCTCCAGCATCTCGTCGCTTCCAGAAGATCTCCACCGCCAGTGGGGACGCTTGCTGAACGTGTACATCGAGCACTCGCAGCTCACTACCGTACCAACGACCATCACAAAAATGAAGGTCGACCGCCTCTCACTATTAGGCAACGACATCGCGTCGATTCCAGACGAGCTCCTCTGCGACAGCCAGTTCGGCGTGCTGTCGCTCGCCAAGAACGCGAACTTCACGGCCCTCCCAGCGTGCATCGGCTCGCTGCACTCTCTTCAAACGCTGGTGCTGGACGGCACCGGCGTCTCCTCGCTTCCTCCGTGGCTCCTCAACCATGGCTCTCCCCACCGAATCATAATTTCCATCGGTGGGACGCTTCTCTGCAAGGCTGCGCTCAGTGAGTCGGGCGGAAATCTGTCTCACGCGGAGAACGCCATCGCCAACGGCACGGGGCTGCTGGAGATCTCGTGTCGCGACCGTCCGGACGACGAAACCCAGGCCTACGCACTCACACACAACAAACGAGACCGAGTCGTGTGACGAAACGGGGATGTGTGTTGATGGAGAACAAAACGAGCAATGCAAAAAGAACGTAGTGTATCAGTAAGGTTTTATGCGCTGCCCGAGCCGCTTTGGCTTTCGTCGTCGCCGCGGTCGAGGTCGCCGTAGTCGGGCACTTCGCCGTAGGGCATGCCGGGCTTGCAGCCGAAGACGCCCGTGACCACGCGTCCGCAGTACGAGCCGTGCGGCAGGCCGGTCTGGCGACCAGGACACTTGCCCCACGCGCGGTCGCCCGCACAGCCTTCGCCCTTCTTCACGCAGAAGACGCCTTCCACGCCCTCGACGCTCATCTGGTCCTGGGTCTTGTCACAGAGCGACTCGTCGGCCGTGGGCGTCGGCACGGGCGTCTCGTCCGAAGCGAGCGAGCCTTCCCAGTCCGCAGCCTCGGACGAATCGGTTGCATTACCATCCATGGCCGCGAGCAAGACTTGTGAGTCGGCCGCGACGGGGCAGACCGCGTAGAGCACAGTGGACGCGACGAAAGCGATGAGAGAGAGAAATCGCATGGTGGAGAGAGAGAGGAAAGACGGAGAGGATCGAGTGCGGTCGAGCGAGCGCGTTGTCGAGTGAGTGGGCCCACGTACCGATCTCGGAAGCGGCGGTGGGCCCGACGAGCAAAACCGATCGGCCGCGCGTGAATTTTTCGAAAGGCGCGACGAAGAGGAAGCGCGGTCCGTTATTAGCGGCTGCGACGTGTGGGGTTTAAAGATATCTCATGCGACGATACGAAGCGCCTGCTGGAGTGGGGCTTGAGGCCAGAGAGGGTCAAGGGCTGGTTGGTTTCCACTTCTCGGAAATGGCCACACGAAGAGCCACCTGGTGACGAGCCCGTGGCAGCTGACCCCGCTGCAAAGGACGCCTTATTCTCTTGATCTCCATGGCGCAAAAGCCAAGGTGGGTTGTCTCCAAATGGCTATGTATGGAGAGCTCTGGATCGCTGAACTGGCGCTGGGACACTCGGTGCGAGATCCTGGAACAGCAGACCGAGCGGGCGGACCCACCGTCGCAACCAAGGTGCTGGAACAGCGCCACGGACTCTAACTGAGCTCTTCGAAGGGCTGAAACGGTATCTGAGAAAAAGAGAACAATAAAGTCAGCAGTATCGGACCTTGTATGGGTGAACGGCAGGCGCCTCTTGCTTTAGTCAACGACTCGCTCTTCAGACACGGGCCTAGTCGATGGCGAAAGTGCGCGGCAGGAAAGTGGGTACTTGGCAATTACAGTACAATTTTTAAAAACTCCGCGTCGTTTTGCACGTGCAGCCTTAGTGGATTCCCTTCAAACATCGCCAGCCGGCCACCCTAGACCATGCTCTTGATGGCGTCTCGCAGGGACCCCTTGACCGCGTTGTACTTGTGGCTCTTGCTCACCTTGACGTATTCCTTCCCGTCGCTGTAGAAGACTGTGATCCAAAATGGCACCATGCTCTCCAGCAAGTGGATCTGCTCTTCGATCTGCTCGCGGATCGGCGCTTTCGTCAGGAGCTGGCGAGCCATGTCTTTGAGCGGGAACACATGCTTGCGCCGCACCAACACGAGCGACTGGATCTGGTCGCTGAGCTGCGGCAGCGTCGTGTAGAGCCGCTGCTTCTGCGCGGCGTCAGTCCGCTCGGACGCCTTCTTGCTCAGCTGCTCCGTGCGCCGCACTTTGTCGACCAGCCACTTCGGTAGCGTCTGTAGATCCTCTGGGACGGGCGCCGCGAGAGCCTCTTGCAGTTCGCTCGAGCTCACCGCGAGCTCCGTCTTCTTGGCGATATCCTTGAGCCGCTGGTGGGCCTGCTCTTCCACCGACACGATATCCAGTTCCGGGAGCGGCGTTCTGCCAATCTCAACATCCTCCAGTTCGGCAACCAAGTCCTCGTCGCTGAGCGTCGGCTTGTCGGCCTGGATCTTGGCGATCTGCTCCTCAATAAATTCGTTCACTCGCTTGGTAAAAAACTCGATGCGATCCGTCAGCGTCTCCGACGCCACCACTTGTTTCTCTTCTTCTTCTTCCTGTGTCTCTGTATCTTTCTCTGGAACCGGCGTGAGCCGCTGGCGGCGCAGCAGCAGCACGGGCTCGTCCGGGTCGCGGTCGTCGCCTTCTCCGTTTGCGCGCGCCCGTTTCCGCGACGCCGGACGCCGCGACCAGCTCACGACGTACGCGCTCGGCGCTAGCCACATCATCTGCTGCAGGTGGTCCTTCGTGAGCGTGCTGATGATGAAAGGGAATCTGTCGTGAATCTCGGCCCATGGACAGCGACGAGCGCGCAACATTACCTCTGCGAGGAGCTCTCGACCGCGAGCTTGACGGCCGCCCAGTCGGCCGAGCGCTGGTAGAGCGCGAGCGAGCTCAGTCCGAACTCGACGGACGCAAAGAGCGCGTGGAGCTGCCGCAGTGCCGGCGGCGCGCGCGCGTCCAGCGACGAGCTCATTGGCGTGCCAAATGCAGAGTGAGGTTGCGCGAAGGTGGGAGGGCAGGGTGTGGTGTTAAGCCAGTACATTTAGAAATATGGAGAGCAAGGCGAAAGAAAGCTAATGCTAATTCGCGATCTCCGCCGCGACGACGACCGTGAACACAGCAGCGGCAGCGCCGACGGCGAACGTGCTGGCGGCGGCGGACTTTGGCGGCGCAGTGGTCGTGGTGTTGGTGCTGGTCTTGGTCGTGTTGCGGGCCGGGGCGTCGTTGGAGCCGTACTGGAGACGGCGGAGACCGGCTTCCTCAGCGGAGACCGTCGAGGCCGTGGCGACGAGCGCAGCGAGAGCGAGAGCGAAGAGCTTCATGGCGGAGGTTGCGATGCGTGGGGTCGATGGCGAGTTGCGGAGTGAGAGGGGACGACAGCGATAGCGATGTCGATGAGTACCGTACCGACATAATACGTATCATCGCTGCTTACCGTAGTGACGGTCCAGAGAACAGAAGCTAATCATCTGGCCTTACATCAACACGCGGTGATGGCTGCCAGCCTGGACAAAGTAAGGGTCCGACGGGTACAGACAGTACCGTGGTGACCATCAAACAGTCAAATCCTCGCTCGGTTGGATGGAATCCACCAATTGAATCTCGTTCCGAGTCGTGGGTATCGCTGTTGAGTGGACTCCTGTTTCCTTGGGCGGCTTTCCACTCACCTTCGTGCCATCGTTAGACTCTGCATCCAGAGAGATGCTCCAAACGTACGCGCAGCGAGGGTAGGACACTTCGCCCTGCTGGCCTCGTTGATCAGGCTTGTCCACGAACGACAAGGTTGCGCGTCTCGATGGACGCCGGTCCCTCTCACCTTCGTAACCCACCGGGATGTTGAACTTCGAGCGGCGTCAGCCCCATCAAATTGGTGGGATTGAAGCCTCTCTCCCCTATTGGTCACCAATCGGGGAGGAGGGTAGTCATGTGGTGGGGGCGGCAGCACACTCGCTTTCTTTTGCGCAACACAACGGGCGCACGCCCAGCCTGGCTTGTTACTAATATTACCGGCAGCATGGCGCGTATCAGGATTGACGGAGTGCTGTATGAACGGCTCGGGTGGGTACTTGCTGATAGCGGAGGGCAATAGCACACCAGATAGATCACCGAGCCAGCACGAAGAACGTGCCACGGCAACTAACGCCGTCAAAGCGGCCCTGATCCAAATTCTGCGTATGGCGTGCCAGTCACGATACCTGTCATGGATCGACGCCCGAGACCCCAATACTCGCTATCGATTCGTCGAGAACTGGGCTAGACACTAACCCACGCTGGTCAGTGGATGCTCACAGCTCGAGCCCTGGACGTGGGCCCACGGCCTACAGCTTGCCCCCTTGCGTGCCTATCATACACTCGCATGGAAGGACAGTAATGCTGAAATTTCGATTTGGCGTCCCCGTCAAGTCAAGTGGACGAGTTCCGAAATGTTAGGAACGACGAGAGAATATTTCAACGAAGCAAACACGAAAATATTACATGCAGCATTTAGAGGTACTGTAGTAAGCTGATGTACCAGCTTGTCAAACTTGGGGTTAGCCTCGGGTTTAGAAGACGGCAGCGACGGCCGCGATGAAGGCAGCGGCAGTGCCCACAGCCATGGCCGTCGAGGCACCCGACGCAGGAGCGGCGTTCGTCGTGGCCGGGACCTGGGTCACGGTCTCGTTCTTGCGGCCGCCGTACTCACCGCGGCTGCCATGGCTGTAGCCCGACTTGTTACGGTTTCCGTACTCGGACGAGTTGCTGCCGTTGGCGGCGGCCGTCGAGTTGAGGCGGCCGCCATCGCTCGGCTGGTAGCCGTTCTCTCCAGGCGGAAGCTGACGGTGCACCGGGGAGTTGACGCCGTCGACTGAGATCGTGGCCGTAGTCGCGACAAGCGCAGCGAGAACGAGAGCGAGGAACTTCATGGTAACGAATGCGGAGGAGGTGCTTCAGCTGCTGGCTTAATGGCGAGTTGGGGAATGAGCTCTCCAGGAATGCAGTCGCTCGATCCAAGACCGCCGAGACCAAAGCATTGGTCATCCATGGCGAGCTCGCATGATCCCCCAGATGGTTTCCTTCTCAACGAGGTCTCCGTCTCCCGGATTCGCAATATGTATCCCTGCTTGGACCTCCATGCTCGGAACGAGTGGTGGTGGGAATCGAACACCTCGCAGAAGCTGCGCAATGTTGAAGCGCGTGCCTCGGACCCATCGGCAGCGATCGTGGGCAATCGGTCAACGGCTTACGTGAGAGTGCTTTCCCGCGAGGTCAACGCAATCTTAGTCGATCTGGTTAGTCGATGGATCGCTCAGCTGACTTGGCCACCTGGGGATTGGCAACGCACTGGATATCGCCAGAGTGAAGTGTTGGCAGATTTTGTGCTGTTGACAGGGCTACCGAGCTAACGCGGAGCACCCTCAGAACTGAAACTGTCAGAGAATTTGGTGACTACCAGCCAGTGATGGCTCATCATTTTGCGGGAGCCTTTCGTCCGGGCCATTCCACGCAGCGCGTGTGCAAAGCCTGGAAGTCGCCGCGGACCAGGTTCCCGTTGATTTGATTCGCTGCACACACATGCCCAGGACGCCAGTTGTCGCATACTCAGGAGACGTGCGTGAAGTCTGGGCGAGCGACGCAAATCAACGGGCCGCCAAATGTTGCGGACACTTCTTCCTCGATGACTCCCATCTACTACACGAGTACACGGCTTCTACGGGCTGTACAGTTTCCGTGGTATTCTTCCTGCTTCAGCATGGGCCTTTCTATTCCTCCGGTTTGATGCAGTTGTGCAGGCACGCGGCACGCAGCGAATCAAAACTCAGGACCGACTGAGACGTCCAATCTATGCACGACGAGTCCTCGGATGTGGAACAGTGAGGTGGGAAGAGCGACTCGCCAATGACCTGCAATTGGCTCGGCGGGTCCTCGAGGCACGCGCTTCAACGCCAATCCGATTAATCGAAACACGGATAGTGCAGGATAGCAGTCACCAGCGGTTTGGTGGGTGTGTTGGGTGAGTCCACTACTGAACAGTACTGTAGTACAGAACAGCAGCGTATACACGACTTTTTCTCGTATTGCCAATGACAACGGCCTCAACTTCCGGAGCAAGAAGTTCGAGAAGTGATTTTGGCATCATCAGATCCGAGCAGCCCGCCGCCTTCTTCCAAGGTCCAGGGCCCTCGGAACTTGTCTGTGGCACCAACAGAATCGGCCCCTCGGAAGAGCTCCGCTCGGTTGGCCAGAGCCTCTCATTCCAAAACTTGCTTTCAAGCACGCGAATCCCCAAGCCCCACCAAGCCTCCTCACCAAGACTGCAATGAAGATCTTCTCCCTCGCTCTCGCTGCCCTCGTTGCCACGGCTGCCACGGCCACTGAAGTCGCGAACACGCCAGTGTTCCGCCGTCTCCCTGCCGGAGAAGCTGGATACCGCGAGTCCGATGGCCGCAACTCGTCCGAGTACACCGGCTATGGCGGTGGCAACTACGGCAGTGAAGGTTACCACGGCTATGGCGGCAAGAAGAACTCGTCCGAGTACGGAGGCTACGGGGACAAGAACAAGACCGGCTACGGCGGCTACGGTGGTGGCAACTACGGAAGCAACTACGGTGGCAACTACGGTGGCGACTACAACGGTCGTCGCAACCAAAGCACGCCGGCCCCGACGGTCCGCACATTCATTCCGCCGGCCAACGGTGCCCCTGTCGTCACGGCGGTTGGCGCGGTTGCTGCGGTGATCACCACCGTCGCGGCGCTCTTGTAATTGATGTCGTAGCGCTTACCTAGTCCAGAATCTACTCCTTGATAATGAAAACCGCCTTGAGATGGTTTGAATGGTCTCCACAAGTCCCTTTCCACTTGTTGGTCTTGATCCTGACCTGGCAGAATCTGGCCGATCGCACATAACCGAGCCAGACTCTGCAATTTATGGTAATTTTCTTGTTCCTTTTTTTCAAATTTCACACAATAAACTCGACATTTCGGTAATACATCACTGTTTTGTGTGGAAAATAACCTTCATAGATGACGGTAATATTCTTTCAAAACATGGAAAGATACTGAACCGTTTGAAAGGTCGTCATGTCTTCTGGACGGGACAAACCAAAGACCTGCCCATTGACAATGGACGCCACGCGATTCACGGCCATGCGCGCTGACGGCGACAGCGCTCGCGACCGCTACAGCAGCGCGGCCGAGAGTGTGGCGGCGATGTTGAGCGCGCTCAACCCAAGCGAAATGGCTGCAGGCGTGGCCTCGAGCGTCTCGGCGTGGACGGCGCTGGCCGTGTCGCAGTGCTTCACGAAGATGCGACGACCACAGTTCAACGAGGAGCACCAACGGTCGTTGCTCTCGTGCCACTCGACTGAGGATGAAGGTTTCGGCAGCTTCCCGGATGAAGAGGCCATGCTAGAACTGCGGCGTCGCGTGCAGAAAGTGGAGCTCCCCAAGCCACGTAGCTTTGCAAAAGAGCTCGAGGCGACCTACAATCGCCACGTACGTCTCGGTAGTGGAAGCTCCATCGCTACTATCAACTGACGCGTCTCTCTCTCTCTCTCTCTCTTGTCCTCCGTAGAAAGCGATGCAGCTTGCTGAGGTACCGATTGCGCGTGGGTCGTCACGGCGGCGCGAGAAGTCGGTGTCGGCAGATGCGGTTGGCGATCCGGAAGTCGGCACTTTGTGGAAAGACACTGAGCAAGCCCTGAACGATATCCTCAATAAGGACGGCAAGGCATTCACGCACCGCGCGCCGGACCCAGGCAAGGCTGACGACCTGCGTCTACTGAGCGTGGACGAGCTGCTCGCGCTTCGCGTGCCATCGCCCACGTCCACTGCCTCCATCCCTAAGAAGACAGGCTCGGACAACGAAGAGCGCGAGATCACCAACGAAGGTCGAGAGTTGCGTGAGTGGCTGCAGGGCATCGACGCGTCACGCGCGACCGAGTTCGTCGTCTACGCGCGCAGCTTCGAGCAGCAGGGCTTCTCCACGCTGGAAGACTTAGCTCAGCTAGACGAGAACGACGTGGAGCAGGCCATGAGCGAGGTCGGCATCTCCAAGTTTGCGCACCGCGCACGCATCCGCAAGGCCATTCTACGCTTGCCGCTTGAGGGCGTCGGCGGTGAGGCTCAATTTGTGCAGCCGGCGCTGGCTGGCTAGATCACAGGGCCGAAGCTGAGTGGACTAGATTTTGTATTTACGGTAATCTATGCGATCGGTGGGGGTAACTATTAGGGAGACAGAAACGCTTTAGAAGTCCTCGTCGAGGTATGAGATATCGTCCCACGGGTGACGGTAGAGCGGCTGCTTGAGTCGCTTCTGGTCGAGGAAGTGGCCGATGAAGCCGATGCTGCGACCGAGCACGAAGAGACCGTTGAGCACGCCGTTCTCGATCTGCTCGTCAGCCTCCTCCTGCGTGAATGCGCCACAGTTACGCAGCAGATCCACGAAACACGCGGCGATGCAGCCGTCGACGTTCAGGATCAGGTTGCTGCGCTTCTTGGTCGTCACCTTCTCGACCTCAAGTGCGAACTCGAGTACGTCAGTGCGCGGGAAGTGCTCGATAGCGAACTGGCGGATGATCGTCACACGCTTGTCAGGGTTAGTGACCGACTTGATACGGTGACCAATACCCATGATAAGCTCGCCCTTCTTCTTCATGTTGTCCACGAAGTCCGGCGCCGACACACCCGAGTCGTACGCCTGTGTGAACATCTCGGCAGCCTTGTCAAGCGCACCACCGAAGCGAGGGCCGATCGTGAGCATACCCGAAACGAGCGACGAGATAAGATCCTTGCCAGCACGAGCCGTGACAATCGTGTTGTGAGCACCCGAGACAGCGGGGCCGTGGTCGGCCGTGACCATGAGCACCATCTCGATGAACTTGGTCGCGTAGGCCGGAAGGCGGCGCTTGAACCAAAGCAAGCCGAGCACGCCACCGATGCCGAGGTCATCCTCGAAGACCTTCGAGATCGGCATACTGGCGTACGTGAGCTCCTCACCACGATCGTCCGTGATCGACGAGATGAAGTTGGCCGGCTTACGGATGAGACCAAGGTTCTTAGCCCAGGCGTAGTCCATCGGCACCTTGGGCACCGGCACTTCCGGGCGCGGCACGATGACGCCGTCTGACACGAGGCGCTGGTACGTCTCGCGAATCTTCTTACCGAACTCATCGAAGTTGTCCGGGACGAAGGCACCGGCCTTGGCGAGCGCCGCGTTCTTGGCCGAGGCCGTCTCCGACTCGCCCGTGGCGCAGGCACCAGCGTGGCCGAATTGGACCTCGAACGGGAAGATCTTGGCGCACGTGCCAATGCACCAGGCCACAACAGGCTTGGTAATCTTTCCTGACTGGATCGCACGGCAGACCTCGAACTCGTCCGTGCCGCCAACCTCGCCGAGCAGGACCATCATCTTGATCTCGGGGTTCGCCTCGTAGCGCAGCAAGTGCTGGATGAAGGTCGAGCCCGGGTACTTGTCACCGCCGATGGCCACACCTTCGTAGACGCCGTCCGTGGTCTGCGAGATTATGTTGTTCAGCTCGTTCGACATACCACCCGACTTCGACACGTAGGCGACCGAGCCCGGACGGTAGAGCTTGGACTGGACAATGTTGTCGAGCATACCACCCGTGTTACCAATACGCAGGCAACCGGGCTTGATACCACCGACAGTGGCCGGACCGATGAGGCCAACGCCCTTCTCGGCCGCCTTCTTGATAATGAGACGCGTCTGCATTTCTGGCACACCCTCAGCGATAATCGCGTGGGTCTTGATCGTCTCGCTGTGCTCAAGCGCCTCCATGGTCGACGAGTACACCGAGCGGAACGACGAGAAGTTGACGAGCAGGCTCACATCCGGGAACTTCTTGACCGCATCCTTCAGGTCCTGGTAGACCGGGATAAGACGCTCGGTCGTGCCCCAGTAGAACTTGAGGTAGTGGTTGGGTGCGAACGGGAAAATGAGAGCCGCAACACTCGGAGTATCGCGCTTGCAGAGGTAGTCGAAGTCGAGCATACCCTGCACGGCGCGCTGCTGGAGGCCGTACACGATGCAGCGCGTGGCAGAGTGCATGCGCACAATGCCCTCGTCCTGGATGATCGGCGTGGCCTCAACCGGCTCTGTCAGCGTCGGCTCCTGCTTGTTCTCCTCGCCCTGGGCGTCGTCGTTCTCCTCGTCCGACGAGGCCGAGCTGCGGTCCTTCTTGGAGCCAGCCGCAACGGCGGCAGCACTCGCAGGCGCAGCGTCCTTGAACTCGCTGTGCTCCGGCGCCGCGACAAGGCCGAGCGCCATCGGGACGACGGCCGTGATGTGGGTCTCCGGACCGAAGACCTCAATTGGCACGCCCGTGCTCTCGCCGACATCGCGCATCTGAGAAAGGCCCTCTTGGCAGTTGGGGCCACCACGGCGCACCCAGATGTGGACCTTGTTCTCCTTCAGCTTCTGCTGGCTTTCCTTAATGGCGCGGATGATACCCTTGAAGGTCATAGCGACGTCGGTAAAGTTGGCGATACCACCACCAATGATCAGGACCTTGCCGCGGTCATCGTAGTTGCGCGTCATGAGGTCGAGGATGGTCTTGGCGTACTGGTACGTGTGTGCCTCGCTCGGCGCGCCGGAGTACTCGCCGTAGTTGGCGAGCTCGTGGCCAAAGCCCAAGTCAGCAATCGTATCAGCGTAGACGACCGATGCGCCACCGCCGGCAACCATGGTCCAGATACGGCCCGAGTGGTTCAGAATCGTGAGCTTGAGCGAAGCGCCCGTCTTGGAGTCGAGGTCGGCGATGAACTCCTCCTCGGGGAACTTAGCGCGACCGAAGGCCGGCGGGAACTCGAGCTCACCCCACTTCTGGCCGACCAGGAACGTCGCCGTCTCGTCAACCTTGGCGGCCATGTCGAGCACCGAGATCTGGTCGCCGACCAGCACGATCGGGTTGATCTCCATGTACACAAAGTGCAGCTCACGGAACGTGTTGAGCATCGAGACGAGGAACTTGGCGAGGATCGGCTTGCGGGCCTCCTCCTCGACGGACGACAGCAGCGCCGTGGCCACTTCCTCCTCGGTGATGTTCTTCTCCAGCGGTACCTGGATGCGCTTGGCCTTCTGGTCGACATCTCCGACATCCACGCCACCCGCGTGGTGGAAGAGGATCTCGTCGCCCGTGCGGTTCGAGACGATGCAGACGTAGTGCTCATCGGCGCCCGTGTGCTTGACGAACGGCTCGACAATGAAGTGCGTGAGCACGCCCTCGACGGTCTCGACGCGGATCTTCTGGTTGAGGCGTTCCCAGACCCAGTCCTGGACCTGCGCCCACGTAGCGTTGAGCAGCAGCAGGTTGGCCTTGCCACGGCGCTTGATGAGCTGGTCGGGCTTGACCACAAGGCGCTCGCTCTCGCCAAGCGCCGCGAGCCACGGGTTGGCGGCCTCGATCTCGGCGAAAAAGGCCTCGCGGCCGTCGGCAAGCGGCCCGCGCTTGGCGCTGATCTGCGCGAAGCGTGTGTTGAGGTGGAAGGCAGGCAGCGCCGTCGAGAGGATGCGCTTGCCGTCGAACTCGCGGATCGCCTTGGCCGACATGCTGCAACTGAGGAGAGAGAAGGGAGGACTGCGGGGGACGCGGCCAATTGCGAAGTGATCCTTGCGGCCGTATCCCTTCACGCCGGGGTTTGGCTGGGAAGGGTTTCAACGTGGGGAACGAGAATGATGGTCGATTGGGTGGTTGCTCCAACAGAAACTAATAAAACCTTACGAATGGAAGGCAAAACCTCCGCTCTGACGTGGAGTCCGTCGGGAAGGCGCATGACATCGGACCGCGCTCTATTGAGGCACGTGGGTCATCGGTCCGCAGTTCCATGACATCATGCGTGATGCGACGCCGTCAGCAACCCAAATTGTTCTATAATAGTATGCATCTTCCAACACTTATTCCCAAAAAAGATCATGTCTACTTTTTTATGTGGACTGCGAGTTACCGGGGTAGGGCTCGGTGCCCAAGCAGAAATGGCCGGATGGGTTGGGCACCGCCCAAGCAGCCTCGGAATGACGTGGCTGCTCGACGGTGGCGAACACTTGTAATCACGAGGGCTACTTAGTTCAACATAATATTATGGTAAACCACGTCGCGTTCGATTTTACAATGCGACGGGCGAGTGACGTCGACGCTCTCTCTCTCTCTCTCTCTCTGGCTGCGACCTGCGATCACCTATCCCCAAGCGGGTCTTCCTATCAGCGTACTGGGATGGCGCCGAATGCATCAGCTTCCGGAGGGTGTCGACCGGAAGGACTGGCGCGCAATGCTGTTTGAAGTTCGCCGCTTGCTGTAGCTCGTCGTCGACAGGAACGCACGGTACGTCAGCGCCGGTGACGTCGCCGGTGACGTGGCCTGCTGCTGTGGGGAATTTCGAAAGCCCAAACGCGTGAGGGGCCTCGGTCATCGCATACGCATGCGAGAACGAAGAGAAGATCGTACCGTGATGCTCGGCTGACGCGACGTCGTACCGCCAGTGAATTGGAATGAATCCACACCGTACGTTGAGATCGACGCCGGCGAAGTGGGTGACCGCACGGACGATGGCTGGCTGGCGCTCTTTGGCCGCCCACGGCGGCGCTGGTCCTGGTGCTGGCGATACCCGGCGACGAACATGTCGTAGTTGCTCGTGGAGCTCAGGCTTGGCGAGGATATCGGTAGTGGGTCCGGTTTGAATGGAGACACCAGTGTGGAAGTCTCGTCGTGGGCTGCTTGCGGCTGCTGTTCATCCTGAGTCATGCAGGATCCCATGAGACAGACGCAAGAGACTTGTGACCAGCCAATCGGACGAACCAGCTGCTGGAGCAGCTCGCGCAAGCGCTCTCGTCGCTCGAGATAGCGGTCTCGTCGTTCCTCTCGCGTGAGCTTGCCATCAGCGTCCACATTCAGTGGATCCGCTTCGGCTCCGGTGATCACTAGGTTGGCTTGTCGCTGCTGTCTGCATTCAGTCTCACTGAGTTAGTCTCTCGAGATTGTAGACGAATATCTCTCGCTCCCCTAACTGACCGGGAGAATTCGCGCCCGTAATGGTGCTTTTGGATATGATGCGTGTGCGGATTGGTCTGCGTCGTCTTGAACGTTGACGGGATCACATACGCGCCAGGACCAGCAAGGGTGTCAACACGTTTGATGTACGAGCTCCGGTCATCACGCGCCACGAGCTGGTGAGGTAGCAACCGCACCACGGGCGGCGGGGCCATAGGTATGCCAGTGCCCTATGCCTCCTTCGTGTTCCCGTAGAAACTTTGTGGCACTGAGTCTCGCGATCTGAGGAGGAAGCCCCCAAAATACATTTTCAACTTGAGTTTTCTCAAAAGATACGCATCTTTCTAAGCACGGGACCTCGTGAATGTAAAGAGCACGGTTGAGACGATACCGACAATAAAGAGAACGCATGGGAGCGTCATGACATTGCCAGTGCCCAACGGCGACATCTTCTCGGTGCCGTAGATCTGCACGAATAGCTGCGAGACGGCCGAAAACGAGGTAAGCACGCCGATGTAGAGCCCATTGTTGTTGAATCCGTGGGCTGACTCCTGGATCTCCTTGCCCATAATGCCCACGACTGAGTACGGGAAAATTGTCACGACGATTTGGTAGAATGCGATTGCGATAAACGCAACGAAAGTCGCTGGGATCCATGCACTTCCGACAGCAACAGCTCCAATCAGAGCAGCGGCTTCGGTTCACAGGGACAATAATTAGAGTTGCCTGTCCACTACGTAGATAGTCAGGCTTATGCCACGTACATCCGATGGAAAGGCCAAAAACAGCGAGCCTCTTGAGTCGGTAGCCAATGTCGATCGGAATTGCATACAAAAGCAGCAGGCACACTACGAGTTGAAGTCCGTTCTTCAAATACATTCAAGTTAGCGCAGCTCGATCAGGACTGAAAACCCCATCCGATGATTCTCACCATGCTCATGAGAGCTCGGTTCGCTGTGTCAAGACCGTCCTTGTACTTGCTCTGCTGCTCTGTGCCGCAGTCTAAAACGCTCCTAGTGTCAGCAACCAATACATCTACTCTTACTGAACAAAAGAAAACTGACTCACCGATACCGTCCTTGCATCCGTGGTAAACGTTCTTGGCCCACCACGTGTACACTTCGTCTCGGAACGCGTTCCATGCCGAGCTGCATTCATTGCATGACTGAACGATGACTGCCCAAGACAATGGTCAACATGGACACTTACAACTGTACGAAGTAGACCAGACAGAGAACTCGAAAGAGTCTCGGTGCATAGACAATCTGATCTTGTACCTCTTGAACGAGCCGACCAAGCGGAGGATGGAATGGTGGACGATCTTGCGGGTGCTCTGGCCGCAACCAGATGCAAAGTGCCGTCGATGCGAAGATACCGCCCATTGCTGCACTGAATGAGATGAGGAAGTCAGTGCCGCTGATGTCGGTGGCGAAGACCACGACCGTCGTATTCCGAAACAGCAAGTTGCCCAGCACAGCACCAACGCCAGCCCAGAAGGCAAGCGCTGTCTGAGCGTGGACTTGGAATTGGATCGGTACTTCGTCCATTAGGCGAGCACGCAGACTGATCTGTTCGTGGGAAAGAGTAAGTTTGAATAGCCGGCAACATTTCGAGGGAGTCGAACACTCACATTAAGCAGCACGATGCCGACCGCGAGGATGAAGAAGACCAAGTTCGTGAAGCCCTTGTAGTCAGCGAACAACGTCTGTGCTGAACTGAATAGCACGCCGGAGATGGTCATGATGACCGTCCCCGAGACGAGGAAGACGTTGCGTCGCCCCCACTTGGACAGCGACCGGTCTGATGCCGCGCCCAGGATCGGACCGAGAAACAACGCTATCAGTGAAGGCAAGAAGCGCGGCACGAACGTGCCCATGTCCATGGAGACCATGTACGGCACGCGGATGTCGTCGAACACCGTGTCTACAGCAACATCGAGTCAGCACCACCAACACTGTGCTCGAAGAAAACGAAGTACACTGTGAGCAACGCACTCAACACCGAGTATGCGGCCCAAGGCATCGCGAGGATGAAGCACGTGCAGATGGGCCGCACAGACGCGGTCGTGCGCCGTCGCGGCCTCGCCACGCGACGCTCGTGGTCGTCGTCTTGCCGCTGGCGCTTGGAGGTCTCAGCGGCGTCCGCGGGCGATGCGTCCAGGCGCACGAAGGCCTCTCGCTCATCCTCACGCGGCGTCTTCTGGATAGTGAAGTGGATGCGCTGCACGTCGTCGACGTCCGACGCCTGAGAGGAGTCCACCATGGTGATCGTCGTCGCCTGGACGGATTTCTTGTAAAAGTGGCCAGATATAAATTTCCAGAGGTGGTTGTTCTTTAGAACTTGACATATGGTGGATGGTAGTACAACAGGTTACTGTTTTATAGAGGTAAATCCCAGGTTAACCTTCATGACATCTCAGCAGGTCGTCTTGTCTGCTGCGAGAATCGCTCGCATGACGATGTGGCAATACGTGTATGTAGCGTTCTCTGTGAAGTGTGTATATATGTAGGCGAATTTCTCGTCATCTTCCAAAAGCCAGTCGCTGTCGCCGCCTTCATCAAGGCACACAAGACCACACCAGTCGCATTGAGCAAATGCATCTGCAAGCTTTTCCATTTCAATCTCCCACACAGCTCCGTTGGGGGCGAGGCTCGCGTAGGATGCGGTCTCTTCTTCTATCACGTATGGCGGACACCGCGGGGAGACACTAACTGGCGTTGCGAACAGACACGCATTGCACGCGAAAGGCAGCCAAGCGTACGGGACGTCAGAGCGGTCGAACGGCGAGCAATGAACGGGCACAGTAATTTAGAGGTCTTCATCTTCATCGGGGAGCGGCACCGCGGCGGCAGCAGCGGCGTTCTCGGCCTCGAGCTGCGCAATCTGCTCAGCCGAGATCTGCACCTCAGGCGGCGCAAGGGCAGGAGCCTCGACGAACGTCAGGTTGTTGTCGCTGGAATGAAAAGATAAAATATTAGACCACTACGTCACATATCATCGTGCTCAGTGACAGAAACATACCCGACGAGCTTGCGAGCGAGCCACAAGAACGGCTTCTCGAACTGGTAGTTCGACTTGGCCGAGATATCGAAGTACTGGAGGTTCTTCTTGCGGTGGAAGGTGATCTGCTTGGCCTTCACCTTACGGTCCTTGACCTCGACCTTGTTGCCGCAGAGCACGATCGGGATGTTCTCGCAGACACGGAAGAGATCGCGGTGCCAGTTCGGGACGTTCTTGTACGTGATACGCGAGGTGACATCGAACATGATGATCGCGCACTGGCCCTGGATGTAGTAGCCATCACGGAGACCGCCGAACTTCTCCTGACCGGCCGTGTCCCAGCAGTTGAAGCGGATAGGGCCGAAGTTGGTGTGGAACACGAGCGGGTGGACCTCGACACCGAGCGTGGCGACGTACTTCTTCTCGAACTCGCCCGTCAAGTGGCGCTTGACGAAAGTCGTCTTGCCGACACCGCCGTCACCGACGAGGATAAGCTTGAACTCCGGAACGTTGGCAGCCTATATAGCGAGGATCATAGTTAGCTATCTGAACACGTCGTAGGCCGTAAGTCGGACGCCACGCCGCCACCAGCCATCTCTAAGTGATCCGACCGACTGGTGAAGCCATGTTTTTCGCGCCAAAAAAAGGCGGCACGAAGAGCTCACGAGCTCCACGTCTGCACGACCTCTGTCCACGCCTCGATGCGCTAGAAGGCGACGACGAAGTTGTCATGGAGACTCATGCAGACGCCGATCAACGAAGCGCGGGAACCACGAGGCGTCCAGAGATGCGCGCGCCACGAGTGGCCGCGCCTCGACGAAGCGCACGCGATGGCATCCAGTGCGGGAAAAGGAGCGGCGTGTGGGGCGGCGTAGGCGTCCATAGAGTGGGCGGACCGGGTGCTTACTCACCATGTTGAGATGTTGGTATGGGTTGAGTGAGTCTGCGAGTGTTGTCGGGCGGGGGTCTAACGTGGGTTGGGTTGGCCGTCGGGGCGGATAGACCAAAGCGGCACAAAAGACGAAGAGCGGAGGGGAGCGGAGAGGAGAGGAGGGGAGGGGAGGCGGAGAGCACAAAAAATGGAGGGAACCTCCGCCAGCCAACCAACGCCCATACAAACGGCAAGACGGGAGGTGACCCAGAGTGAGGTTATATCTCCTTTTGATGAGGTTTTAAGTGGGAGGACGGAACTGTTTCCAACGATTGGTGGAAAATAGATGAACCAGTCGCCGCCAGTGAAAACAGTTTGGTGGTTCGATATTTAGAGAGTAGAATTCGTATATTTAGAGAGCGCGAACCTTTCCTCGAAGAGCAACCCGTCTCGCAGGATTGAGTGGAAGTCACACGCAGAGACTCGACGCGACACCATGCACTTGATGTACTACACTGGAAGCGACGGCAAGCGTGTCTACACGCTCAAGGTAATGTCGGTCGTGGACGTGCCTAGACATTGAGCCCATTTGCTGATGGATTTGGCGGTGAGCAGAAGGAGGATCCGACGGGCAAGCCCACGCACTCGGCGCACCCGGCGCGTTTCTCGCCGGACGACAAGTTCTCCAAGGAGCGCATCATCACCAAGAAGCGCTTCGGCCTGCTGCCCACGCAGTCGCCGGACCCGATCTTCACCTAATTTAGCGACCACGCGAGTCAGCTCCAACCGCGTTGTGGTGGTTGTGCTCGCGCCTTTGAAGACGCGTCGACACCACGCGAACGCTGGGGCCTAAACCCTTCGCGTACTATTCGCATTGTAGATTTATTTGGCTAGATCGAAAAGTATACTCGTCCCAACCCTCTATGCATTTGAGACCTCTCCATCCTTCACGATTGCCTCCAACGTGCATGCTCCATCACTGTGGGGGTCTTACGACTACCCGGTAGTCATTTTTGGAAAGGTTGAAACGGAGATATCACACTATTTCAGTACTCTCCATATTTTGCCGCCATTTTGAAGCCGGAATCGAACGGCAACATGGCGGAGTTGCTGCCGAGTAGCGACGATGAGAGCCTCTGCGGCGATGTACCAGAGCCGATTGAAACGCCAGCAGTGCGAAGAGAAGATACGCCAGTGAGAGAGCTGTCTTCACACACAAGCGCGACGCCGAACGACTCCCAGGAGCCCGAGGAAGAGCTCATGGAGTCCATGTTCTCTCCGAGAAAGAAGAAGCCAAAGTTCATGGACGAGCTCTTCCCGCTCACTCCGAGCCCTCCATATGAGGCAAATGCTGCTGCTGAGGCAGGTCGTGCCAAGGCCAAACCCGTGGTGTCGGTGCGCGCGATGCTCATGCAGTTTCTGCCCAAGACGAGTGCTGTCAGCGCAGCGATGGCGTCGCCTCCGCCTCCTCAGCCCATCAAGCGTACGCTCGAAATGGACGCAGCGAAAGCAGACAGCGGTGGGTGGACCAAGAGAGCCAAGTCGACAACCATGTCGGAGAGCGAGCGCATTGCAAGGAAGTACGGACTCTTGCCCAGTAAAGACGTCAAGGTTGGTGCGACGACCAAGCCCGTCGAGAAGCGTCTGAGCCCCCTAGACTCGAACGGAATCTTGTCGCCTCCATCTCCACGTCGGGCGGGTGAGCGGAGACCACGAACCACGCCGCCGCCAGTGTCGAAGCGAGAAAGGTTTTGGAGAAGCCAGGCCACCTCTGATGGGGAAGAGGAAGAGACCAAGTCTGAGCGAGTCTCGTACGTGTCGCCATTCAAACGTGGAGACTCTGGCGGGTTTCGTGATATGCGCCGACGTCGCGAGCGAGAATTGCCGACTGTGGACAAGGAGACATTTTACACGGACGATGCACAGCAAGCGACTCTAGTCAATCGGCCACGCCACGTAATCGCATCAAAGCTGACAGCCGGAGAGGATGATCAGGACGAAGGGTGGTTATCCGATGCCAAGGAAATTGACTCTGATGAAGAAGGAGCTGTACAAAATAAAGGCAGTCCATCAAGGCCTCATGCACCGTCAAGTGGCAGTCGTGGAGCATCATCATCTCGCAAACGAGGTCGTCCTAAATCCTCGCGAGTGCTCAGTGATGACGACCTGGATGGTGTGGAACCTGTCGAATCTAATCGTTGGCCTATGTTGCCGCTACCCAAATGTGGCAACTTAGGACCACTCAAACTCGAATCACCTACTGGAGAAGAACAAGATCTCGAAGTCTGTGCCAATATCAACAGCTACCTGTTCGACTACCAACGAGAAGGTGTACAATTCTTACTGAATGCTTACATCAAACGCACGGGCGCAATTCTAGGAGATGAAATGGGCCTGGGGAAGACCATCCAGGTAATCGCACTGCTCTCAGCAGTTCTTCGAAAACATGGAGACTATCGAGACAAGGAGGAATGGCGACAAGTTCTCAAGGAGCGACGTGAGCAGAATGACGATGGGGCTGTAAGAGGTTTGACAGGAAGCCACCACCGGAATCCTGTCCTTATTGTCGTCCCAGCCTCTCTACTGCACAACTGGGAGTCCGAACTAAAGATCTGGATGTGCTGTCAGACCGTAATCCTCATCGGTAAACCGTGCGATCGAGAACAGATTATCGAACAAGCTGGGAAGGGAGCCTATGAAATCGTCATCTGCAGCTACGATGTGCTCAAGATCACTCTCGACAAACTCAAGCGCGTACCGTGGGAGCTGATCGTGTTTGATGAAATGCACTGTTTGAAGAATCCTGACTCGCAACTTACTCAAGCAGTCAAGGCTTTCAAGTGTCCTCGTAAACTTGGACTCACAGGGACTCTCATGCAGAACAATGAGAAAGAACTACACTGCCTCATCGATACAATCGCTCCGGGTGTTCTTGGCTCATGGCAAGAGTTTCGTTCATTTTATGGAGACGACATCAAGTACGGTCGAAAAAAATCGGCTGTTCCAGAAGCATTAGAGCGTAGTCGCAAGAAGGAAAAGAAGCTGCGCCAAGTACTCGTGCCGTACTACCTGCGTCGTGAAAAGGAGATCAATCCTCGTTTTCAAGAGATAAAAAAATCAGACCAAGTTGTCTTCTGTGACCTCACGCCATTTCAGCTAGCAGCATACAAGCGAATTCTCGAAATGCCCGAGTTTGAGCTTCTCCGCAAAGGTGAAGAACTATGCGACTGTGGTCGCGAAAGTGGAAGAAAACGAAAAGAGTGCTGCTACATCACCCCCGCAACTCTCTGCACCGGTCAGCGTGCACTACTATGGGAGCGGTTCCATCCAGATGGCACCGCCTGCAAGTCGTGCCCAAATTGTATGGGACTCGTCTGCGTTGCTCAGTTGCTCAAGCTTTCGAACCACATGGAGCTGCTCAAAGTCAACCCGCACGACCCGCCTCATCTGCAACAATACCAGGCCGATTTCGCTGCAACGGCTTTCGGGGACGATGCAGATGCTGTGGGAGGCGTCCAGCAGGTGTCAACATTTCAGGAGATGCGTGCGATTGGCACTCAAACTTGTGGGAAGATGCTGGTGCTGGAGAAACTGCTTGCGTTGTGGAAGAAAAAGCGTCAAAAGACGCTTTTGTTCAGTCGGAGTACCCGAATGCTCGATATCTTGCAGCTTTTTCTCGTCTCCAAGGCAGTGACGTACCTGCGCCTTGATGGCCAAACGAAAGTAGACGAGCGCCTTCAACTAGTGAACAAGTTCAATGACCCAGATAGCAACATCAGCGTGTTTCTCATCAGCACACGTGCTGGCGGACTCGGGTTGAACCTGCCAACAGCGACCAACGTTGCCATATTCGATCCAAGCTGGAACCCTGCTCACGATTGTCAGGCGCAGGACCGAGCATACCGAATTGGACAAACCAAGGACGTCCAGGTGTACAGATTGATCACGTTAGGCACTATCGAGGAGATGATCTACGTGCGCCAGATCTACAAGCAGCAACTCAGTGATACGACGCTTAAAGGCGTAAAGGCACCCCGGTATTTCGAAGGCGTACAAGGCGACCGGAGGCAACAGGGCGAACTGTTTGGGATCAAGAACTTGCTTTGCTGGAAAGAAAGCGGAGTGCTCAAGGACATCCAAGACGCCTACCTTCGAGACCGCGACGGAATCATGATTCAGGAAAATCAAGTCCAGTACGACACCCCGCGAACACCTCCGTCGACAAAGAAGTCGCTTTCCCGGGCAAAGGAGTTGGAACTTGAGGACGCCGAAATGGTCGAAGTCGCCGATGAGATGACATCGGGATTGCTCAACACATCACGGTTGTCTGAAGTTCCTTCTCCCCCAGCGAAAGATGCGGAAGATGCTCCCACTCTAGAGCGGCAAGAAAGTGGTGATGGGGAAGAGGATACCGAGGAGTGCCTCCTCCAGGGAGCCAGGACCTTCATGCACGAAGAGATCGTCGGCGAAAATGATCACGAAACTGGCGCAGACCCGTTCTCTGAGACGGACGAGGAAGATGAAGTTGCTGAAATCGGCAAACTTACTTCGAACGATATAGTCAAATCCCCCGCGGCGACAACCCAAAAGATGCTGCCTCCGGTTTCTGTAACCGTCACACCTGCCAAGCCGACTCCGGTAGGCACGCCGGTCCCCTCCCCTGGGTCGCGAGTGGCGCCCTCCCCGTCCGTTCAGAAATCCCCGTCGATAGCCGCTCTAAAAGCCCGCGCCGACGATGATACACCACGGAAGGCGCTATACATCCCCAAATATCTCTAGGAACTCGGTGGGTTGTTTGGTGGGAACTCCAGAGCGTTCGAATATTTAGAATTACTGCACACAGCTCAGCGACGAAACCACAGGTGCATCTGCCAAATCTCCTGCATTTAGCTGAAGCCGCTCGGGTCCTTGGAGTTGCCCGTGAGGCGGCGGAACTTTTGCGCGAGCTCGTCAAACTCAGTCGAGAGATCGTCGAGGCAGTTGGCCAGCGCCTCGACGGGCGACGACGCGTCCGAGGTCTGCACGCGGATCATGATGTCGTGGATGAGCGGGTGCGGGTGGCGGTAGCCGCTGAACGTCACGTTGCTGTCGCGCAGGAGCTGCCTGCAAACCCAATCGTGAGCCCTTGTGAGCAGCTCCGTTCATAGAGAGAGAGAGAGAGAGAGAGAGAGAGGGGCGCGTACATGCGGATGAGGTTGCCCATGGTGTGGTCCTCGCGCAGGATCGTGAACTTGCCCGCGTTGAGGATCTTGGTGTCCTTCTCGTAGGTCACCTTGCTGGCGCCCTCGGGCAGCAGGTACGAGTCGCTGCGGTTCGGCGCGTTCATTTTGCCAGTGTGGGCAGGCGGACGAGGCGCGACTTTGGTCGCTGGGTCGGGGTGGCACTATTGCGGTTCCTGTGGAACGTGATATTCGTAGTTCAAAGAACTATGTTGGCACCGAGGTCGCTTGCTTGAGTTGGAAATCCACCGGTATTGCACTGGTATCAGTATTTACCTATTTGATACCGGTATTTCGTTTCTAAGATGAACAGTACTGTATTAGTGCTATCAGTTTGAGCAGGTATACTTGAGGCGTGTGCGTGGGGCCGGTATTGCGCGTCTGGGTGGGATGCACAATACCACCCACATCTTTCCCAGGGTATCGGTTCTTAGGACACTTTACCATACATAGCCACAATCTGATCCGGAAGGATGCCAAAATGATTGTTCTCTGGAGGCCCTTGGGCCGATGGAGGACGTCTTTTCTGAGGCGAGCGTCCACATCAGTCACGGCTGCGGATCGCGCGGGCGCGGCCAGTATCGGAGAAACCAGGCCAGGTTAGGCGCGGCACCGCGTCGACAAGAAGCAACACGCCTTCTACGGCGAGGGTGCTCGGCCATCATTGCGAGCATGGCTGCGGCGACAGGAACCCACAAGTCGCCATGATGGCCGAGCACCGCAAGCAAGATCAAGGTGACATTAGGTCCACGCACTAGATTAGGGAGAGCAAGACTCTTCGTAGGAAGGCATGGCTCGAAGCCCCTGCCGCTCACTTCTAGTTCTCTCGGCTGAAGTAAGCACGTAGCTCTCATAAGAAAAACCTGACCAAGATCATGTCCTCGTCGACTCCTGCCGTTGCCAAGTCTGCGAGCCGAAGTGATCATCGAACCCCTCGAACGTCTTGCGGCTGCCAATACAGCATCGATTCCAATCGCCAAGGCAGTCCTCCGCCAAGTTCCTGACGAAGAACTCAACGGAACTCGGTCCAGTGCACTTCTTCACCAGGGAGTTGCTTGCGATATCCGCGGAACGACTCACTTCGGCCAAGTGGTGGCAACCAACGACTTCGGACCGCAAGTGAGCTTCATCAGTGGGATGCTCGCGGTCGAGCGAAGACGACATCGTCACTGCGGTACCAGCTCTCGTTGCTATCTTGCTAGGTCGTCGTTCGGGCGATAGCTCGAAGTGGATGGACCACAGAGTATATCCGCAACGCAGTGTCACGGATTCGGGCCCGGTTTGCTGACGACAGCACCACGTCGCCACCGACCCGCGAAGAATTGCTGCAGCTGTTCGACAGCGACCGGCTCAAGACGCCTCCCACCGACGGCTTCGGCCGCTGGTACGAGGCAACGACCGGAAGGCTGTATCCGACCACAATCGAGCACGCCATCAATTTCAAGTACTACATCGATGCATCTCGGGCGGTTCCAGTCGAGCTCCGCGGCAGCATTGGTCAGAGCATCGGCGCCGACCCGACGTTCCAACTACGCCAAGAAGCGAGCGAGTCAGTGCCACCAGCCGATGCCAACGATCCAGCAGCAGAGCCCCGGCCGTCGAAGAAACCAAGACGAACGACCACGTACCTAGCGTCGGAAACCAGCTTCGATGGTGAAGAAAAATCTGAAGAAGCTGGGCCAAACCCGG